>OZ023273.1:136254520-136343802 GCA_964007475.1 Hybos culiciformis | reverse complement strand
CAGATAGAGGGGGGGTCAGCAGGGCCAAATGGCATGGGCCCCCGATGTTTGGGGCCCCCAATTTAAAAAAATCAACAAATTTGAAGCTTTCTTTTAGAAAATCTGTTAAAATTTATTCATAAACTAGAAAGAAATTCAAATTTGTTCTAGAGTAGGCTTTGCTTTTAAAAAATATTGGAAAAACAAATTCTATTAAAATTTATTCAAATAATAGAAAAAATTCAAATATGTTCTAGGTAGGCTTTGCTTTTTCAAATATTGGAAAAATCAAGTAATATTGTCACTTTGATTTTGGTTTTAGTCGATGTCAAAAGTGTGTTAAAAGTTTATAGTTATAAAGTATATTAAAAAACAAAAAGTTTTTGTGTTTTTCAGAATAATTACATACAGATTGTGAGATTTTGTAAGTTATTAATATTAATTAATATTTATAGTTTTTTAATTGATTATATTTGTAATTTCCGTCCTTAATAATATTCTTTTTGTTTTTATGTTCCTTTTGTATTTTTTATAAATTTCTTATATTTATAGATCTACATTTGTAGTTTTTATATTCCTATTGAATTTTTTATAATTCTTCTACACCTTTTACAAGTGTATTTCAGAAAGTGCCAATTTTAATTCAGAAACTATCAATTGTAATTCAGAAAGTATCATTTGTAATTCAGAAAGTATCAATAAAAATCTCAAATGTATATTATTATTATTATTATTTTTTTTTTTTTCAAATTCTTTATATAAGATTTAATAAAGTTTTTTAAATTCCATTCTGGCTTTCTGAATTACAAATGATACTTTCTGAATTACAATTGATAGTTTCTGAATAAAAATTGACTAATCTGAATTACAATTGATTCTTTCTGAATTACAAATGATACTTTCTGAATTACAATTGATAGTTTCTGAATAAAAATTGATTAATCTGAATTACAATTGATACTTTCTGAATTACACTTGGAAAAGGTGTAGTTTATATTTTAATTTTAATATTTCTTTTTTAATTGTTCGTAATTTTTTTTATATATTTACCTTATATTAGTATTTATCATATTTCTAGCATTTCTTATGTTGTGCGATTGTTCCTTTTTATATTAAAATGAAAAGAACTTATGCAAGCGGAGCAGAAAAGAGGCGAAAGAAGGCTGAAATAGAAAAAAAGCGACAATGTTTGTCGAAGATCCCATCATTTTTTGCCAAGTCAAAAGAAAAGGAATCAGCACCTGATAATAATGAAATTGTTGATGACGTTTTCATTTCAAGTAGTTCTTCGACAACTGCTTCTGGGGATACTATACCAACTTCAACTTCTAATAAACAGCTTACAAGTGTGGATGAACTAAATAATATTGTAACGGCATCACAAACAAATTATGAAACAGTTGTTCTAGAAAGCCCACCCGATCATCTTAATACATCAAATAAAATTGTAGAAAATGTGATCACTTTAACTATTAGCCCAACAGATGACATCGCATTTCTCAATAAAAATAATACCATGCAAATGGAATCTTTTCTTAAAATTTCACATTTCGATATCCCTGAGAACATCTCATCAGATTCAGAAAAAAACAAATTTCCATATCGACTTCTAACAAAAATCCTACCCAATGGTGAATCATGTAAAAGAGATTGGTTGTGTTGGAGCAAGCAAAAACTGTCTTTATTTTGTGTGCCATGTTTTCTTAATAGGACTGATTTAAGTTTATCTGCCCTTAGTGGTCCATCAGGTTGGAATATTGAAAGAGGTTGGAGAAAATTGAAGGACCGCATACCGAGTCATGAAAATTCAATAAAACATAAAGAGAATTATGTTCATTGGAAGTCGCAAATTAATAATGCGTCATCCACCCCCACACTTAGATGTTTAGTCTTGAAACAGATAACCGATGAAGCCGGAAATTGGGAACAAATTCTCCAGCGAATTTTAGAAGTGATCCTTTTTTTAAGTGAGCGAGGTTTAGCATTTTTAGGTTCCAGCGAACGTATTGGAGATGCTAACAATGGAAATTTTCTGGGAATCGTAGAATTACTTAGTAAGTACGACCCTATATTATACAATCATGTAAAGAAAGTTCGCGCATCCCAGGAAAAAAACAAACGTCTACAAGTTCATTATCTATCCTCATTTATTCAAAATGAATTTATTGCAATTTGTGGATCCTTTGTTCAAAACAAAATTCTTGAAGAGATTCGAAATTCTAAATATTTTGCCATAATCGTTGATGCCACTCCAGATTGTTCACATAAAGAACAAACCAGTCTCATCATTCGATATTTAAAATTATTCGACGATTCCAAATTTTCAATTGAGGAGCGATTTATTACCTTTGACTCTTTTACGAAAAAGAAAGGATTTGAAATCGCTCAACGAATTCTAGAACTCCTAAATCAATTAGAACTTGATTTTAATTTCTGTATTGGACAATCGTATGATAATGGTGCCAATATGGCAGGAAAATACAATGGTGTTCAAGCAGTTTTACTGAACCATAATTCTAACTGTATTTTTTCAAGCTGTGGAAATCACACTTTAAATCTAATAGGAGTCGACAGTGTGGAAACCTGTAAAGAAGCCATATTATACTTCGGAAGAATTCAGCAAATGTACAATTTCTTCAGCAGTAGTCCACAGAGATGGGAGATTTTGAAGAAAGTTGTAAAATTTTCACTTCATTCGATATCGACAACGAGATGGTCTGCACGAATTGAAGCAGTAAAACCCTTGGCAACCCATTTATCGAGTATTAAGGCTGCTGTAGAAGAAGCAGAATTACTTAATCTTCAACCACATGCGCGTAGCGAATTACATTATATTAAGCAATATTTAACTACTTTCGAATGTGTTCTGTTAACAACAATATGGTTTGAAATTCTAAGCTTATTACAGCAAACAAATCTAGTTATAGAAGCCCGCAATGCAACTTTAGATTTGGAAATGAAGAACTTGGATAACCTTATTCTACAAATCCGTAAATATCGAGAAGATTGGGATAAACAGCTTCTAAAGGCAAAGGAAATAGCAGAAAATTTCGAAATTCCTGGAGAGTTTCAAACAACACGCAATCGCAAAACACAATCCGCTGCTGAGGAACACTATAGAATCAACGTTTTCTTTTGTATTATTGATTCTATAATATCTGGATTGTCAAGGCGGTTTAAAGCATTACACGAAATTTGTAATTTATTCCAAGTTATTTGGTTATTTGAAAAATTAACTAAAGAAGAAATAAAAGTTTCAGCGAACCGATTATTCGAAAAATACTCAAAGGAAATTTCTGTTGAAATAATTGACGAATTGATATTTTTAAAGAATATTTACAGAGCTAATTTTAACATAGATCCATCACCTCAAAATTTATTAAAAAACATTCTTGAAGCAAATTTAATACAGCTGTTTCCAAATTTATCAATCATTCTTAGAATATTTTTGAGTTTACCCGTTTCTGTTGCTTCCGCTGAAAGGAGTTTTAGTACATTGAAAAAAATTAAAAATTTTAACAGATCGACAATGTCTCAGGAAAGGCTAAATGGTTTATCAAGCCTAAATATAAATTGCGACTATGCACAAAAACTTGATTTTTCTAAAATTATTAAAGAATTTGCCAATGCTAAAGCCCGTAAGGCTTTTTTAAAATAAAATAATCATATTATTCAAAATAAAATAATCATATTCAATTCAATTCAATTTTTTTATTACATTAATATTCATTTTACAAAAAATGTATATGTACAAATTTAATTAACTTTTCAGAGTTTTAGATCCATTTCTTATCTTTACAACTTTAACAATCATATTATTTTTTACGTAATTTTTGTGATTTATTTTATAATTAAACTAAATAGGTATGGGGCCCCCAAAAAGTTTTAGGCCCGGGCCACATAAAAGCTCTCTCAGGGCCTGTATATATATATATATATTTTTTTTTTTTTTTTTTTTTTAACAGAATTGTAATAAAGTTTTAAAGCACATATTAATACATACCTATAACTCGACAAAATTCAAAAAAGTGAAAAGAAAACTGTAAATTTAGACTGCATTTTCATAGTAATTGTGTGTACCTATACTCAAAATTAATTTATTCTCTTTGGTTAAAAATCCTAATATTATTTTATTTGGAACTGATACTCTGTTACGTTATTTCAATGTAGCTAAAGTTAACATAAATTTTAACCAACTCAGGGTATAGAAGTTTTGAGCTTCTAAAACTACCAATTTTTGAAATAAAAACTACCAATTTTTACAATAAAAAAACACACGAAGCAGTCATAGAACTGCCGACAGAAGTTTATACTTAAAATATTTTAATTTACATTTTGTACTGAGCAGCCCATCATTTGTAGCCACTGTTATTTCATGGTTTAAATCTTTTAAGTATAAACTTCTGTCGGCAGTTCTATGACTGCTTCGTATGTTTTTTGCATATTTTGCGCTGGCACGACCTAACCGTAGCTCCCTACCCAAACATTTTTTTTCAGGTAATATTAATTTCACCGAAGCTACCTATTTCGGGAAAAATTGTTTTTGTATATTTTGCGCCGGCACAACCTAACCGTAGCTCCCTACCCAAAAAATTTTCGGCTGGTAATCTTAATTTCACCGGATCTACCTATTTAAAAAAAAAAAAATTTCGTATATTTTGCTCCGGCACGACCTAACCGTAGCTCCCCACCCAAACATTTTTTTTCAAGTAATATTAATTTCACCGCAGCCACCTGTTTTGAAAAAAAAAATGTTTTTCTATATTTTGCTCCGGCACGACCTAACCGTACCTCCCTGACCAAAAATTTTTCGGCTGGTAATCTTAATTCCTATTTAAAAAAAAAAAAATTTTTCGTATATTTTGCTCCGGCACGACCTAACCGTAGCTCCCCACCCAAAATTTTTTTTTCAGGTAATCTTAATTTCACCGGAGCTACCTATTTAAAAAAAGAAAATTTTTTCGTATATTTTGCTCCGACACGACCTAACCGTAGCTCCCTACCCAAAATTTTTTTTTAGGTAATATTAATTTCACCGGAGCTACCTATTTTGAAAAAAAAAAAAAATTTTCGTATATTTTGCTTCGGCACGACCTAACCGTAGCTCCCCACCCAAAATTTTTTTTTTCAGGTAATCTTAATTTCATCGGAGCTACCTATTTTGAAAAAATAATTTTTCTTATATTTTGCTCCGGCACGACCTAACCGTAGCTCCCCACCCAAAAAATTTTTTTCAGTTAATATTAATTTCACCGGAGCTACCTATTTTGAAAAAAAAATTTAGTTTTAAATAATTTGTAAACGAAAGATTTTTAAAATTAATTTGAATTTAATTTTTTCGCGCCAAATTATTTTGTTTTTATAAATGACAAATGATTATTGAGTGGACCACTAATTTTTTTGAGTATTGAAACGTCAAAAACCATGTCAGTTCGAATTCGATTTCGAATGTCGAATGAGTAGAATGAAAATGAATTTTTACCCCCTACAGAATTACTTAATCATACAACGCACCTAAAGAAGTATAAACAAAAAATACGAAACCATTAAACTAAGATTGTAGCAAGCTACTCGGAGTTCCTACGCTTCACACAAAAACATTGAACCATGGATACGTTTTAGTTTGGCGTGACACAGTTATAACAGTACCACAACATTTACTAGTACCGAATATTTTTTTTTTGGGTTCCGTATTTTCCTGTTCTGAAACAAAAAATTACTATTTTGCTCGGTTTAAGGTTATTAATTTACTATACTAATATCAATCTGGTTTTTGTATTAAACAACTATTTCAATATTTTTGATTATATTTGAATTGCAGGAATTGTGTATTGATGTGAAGTTTTCTGGTTTGAGGAAAACATTTCTAATTATACTAACTATATACTATATAAAATTTATCACGAATGAATTTGGTTGTACCCATGAGTAAAACCATGTTAAAATTTAAAACAAGATTCAAAGTTTTTCCAATTATAATTTGTTTTTTTTTTCAAGGAGACGATAACACTATGAAATGTTATTCTTGTGATTCAAATACAAATAGAGATTGTGCAACAAATCCAAGCAATGTTTCAATTATTAATTGTGAAAAAGATCAAAAAGAATGTTACACTGCAATTGGTGAGTCATTTTCCATTAGTTACCGAAAACTTTATTTAAAAATAATATATGATAATTTAGATGAGATGGCAATTCTGAATGCATACATTTTAAAATAAAAAAATTAAATCAAACCATAAAATTAGATAAATACTTCAATCGAAAGTAGATTCTCAAAATTTTAAAGGCATTAAGAAAAAAAAAATCTTAAATATAATTGTTAGTTGTTAGGAAAATAATAATAATGAAAATAAGATAATTAAAACAGATCCAGATCCATAAAAATAATTCAATAAATTAAAATATTTAATTTTATGATATACCTAGTCGTTGGTTTTTAAAAAAAAAACGATCGAAATTATAATTATGTTCGCAATTTTCTTCTTAAGCAAATTTCTCTTCATTTAAATTGCAATTGAAGTATTCACTGATTTTACCGATAAGTTATTTCATATACTATTGTATGAATAAATATTTAACATGAATTAATCTTTTATATTTTAGTAAATGGGGCTACTGTTAGAGGTTGTTATAGTAAAAATGATGATTTTAGTGGTCTTTCGGAAAAATGCAATATGCATTATTGTAATAACAATGTATTTCCGAAAAATCGACTCAAATGTCATCAGTGCAATGGAACAAAAGAATGTAGTGTTAAACAGAATTTATATTTGGCGAGTCCATGCAAATATTACAAAAAAGATTTTGATGAATGTTTTGAATATGAATCAAACTCTGGTAATTTTGTTCGAGGTTGCGTTTCAGATCGCGATGATTATGAAAAATGTTTAGACAATCAAAATTTATTAACTTGTAAAAATTGTAATACAAATGGTTGCAATAATATGAATCATTTAATTAAGCCAATATTAGGTTGTGTCAAATGTAACAGTACCTCAGATGCAACATGCGAATGGTCGCAAAATATAGCTAATTTTGAAACTTGTAAAAAATTATTGCCATCAAATTTTAAAGGTGAATATTGTTATTCATTTAAGGACAAGAATAGTAAAATTCAAAGAGGTTGTTCTAATGATGACGAATTATGCTTAGAAAATGATGAAAATTGTACAATATGTGAAAAAGATGGGTGTAACAATGAGTTAATGTTGCCACAAATATGCCTTCAGGGATTGAAAAATACTACATCGAATACAGTCGTTGAAAGCAAATGTAGTGCTAACATTCAATATTATAACAAGCAAGGATGTTACGTTGAAAGACTAAGTAAGAAGTGCAAGAGAACCTTAAAACAACTAAATAATTCATGGCGTTTTGTAGTTCTTTCGTCGTTAGACTTAAAATTTATTTTTTCTTTAAAATAAATAAATATTTTATTTTAAAAATTTTAGGTAGAGAGCTTGTTGTTTGGGGCTGTATAAGTGATTTAACAGATCAACAGTTTGAGTATTGTAAATCATCAACTGAGATATGTAAATATTGCACGGGTGCTGAATGTAAACATATGACGGAGCCTGAACTGAATGATGATTCAAAAGAAAATAGTGGAATAAAAATTTATTCGAATATATTTATTTGGAATATCTTGGTTGTGATTTTGAAGTTGAAAATGTGAAGTTTAGTTGCTGAGAGCGTTTTTTATAAAATTTAATTTCAAAAACAGCCCGCTGGATCCAAAGAGCAGAACATCATATTGGAACTGGAAAAGATCAAGAATAAAATCAAAATTGTAGAATTATTAAATTTTATATATGTTTTCATTTTTAATAAGAAAATTACTTAAATTAATATGGAGTTCCACCAAGTTCGTTTAGTCAATTTAAGCCAATTTGACACGATGCAATAAATAATTTTTTTAATAATTTGTTATAAATACGTCTATGCATTATGCATAGACGTATCGTTAACTTGGATTAAACTTAAAATAGGAAATAGGTGTAAGTATATACTATGTTAAAGCTCCAATTAAAGTAGTTTTAGACATTATAATCCTTTTATTTTTTATTAGGCTGAATTTGTTCTTTGGGTTACAAACCATTATCGAATGATTTTAAAAGTAATATATACAAAATAATTATCAATTACGTTTTGGCGCATTATACAAACATAAGTTATTCCACTTGCGCTTCAAATTTATATAATCCTTGCGTTAAGTGTCTTTTGTCTTAACAACATGAAAAAAAAGTAAAAAAATTACATAATTCCTCAAGTCCTGATATTTGTAGTTAATATAAGTTTAAGTATTACAAGTAACTGTGAGAGGTTGAATTAGGCCTTTAAGTTTCCCTAAACATAGCTTTCGAAATTTAGTTTAGTTTTTCGACCAACAAACATTTTAATTTGCCGAATCGAATTCTAAGAAAGTAAACAAATACCTAAGAATGTGAACAAATACTTTGTTTGTTAAAGTGTACTAGTGTATCTTTCAATATATTTTGTAAATGTTCATTTTTTACTACTAAAGTGCTTATTTTTTTTGTATAATTGCCGGTAAAGGTCCAAATAATCTAAATGAACGTTTCAAAATAAACTGGTTTTTTGGGGATCCTATATAAGAGCTTATCGGATGTTTTCTTAGGATTACAATACGGAATCCGCACTATTGTACGAAAAAACAATTGGTAGAAAAACAATTGGTAAAAACAACAATTGGTAGAAATAACAATTCATAGAAACGATGGGTTTTTTTATATTTTTTTTTAGGTTTTTCAATCTTTTGTTTCAGGTTTTTTTAATTTTTTTCTAGGTTTTTTTATTTTTTTTGTTTTTAAGGTTTTTTAAATTCTATAATGCCAAAAACTGAAAAGTATAACATAAATTGAGTTAAATAATCAAGAACGCATATTTTAAATTAATGTATACTAAACATACATGACGTAAGTATGTAGTTTGCATTTTAGAACAAAAGTATCTACTTGTTCAAATTCAAAATAATTGGTAGAAGAATAATTAATAGAAAAAAATGATCAGAGAGTCTTGAAGGCGCGATGTTTATTGTTTTTGAAGTGAAACTTCTTTAGAGGCATTGTGATTGAGAGTGAAAAAAATGTAAGTGTCAAAAATGCCTCGTTTACTGTCAAAAAATGCCTCGTTTATTGTCAAAAAAAAGGCAAAAAAAAAGAAAAAAGAAAAAATTTATGTGTCAGCTGATGATAAAACCGACAGCCGCTAGCAACTTAATGAAGTTTATCCGCGCAATAACCTACTCTATATTGGCTCAGAATTAAAGTCGAAAATACTATTTTTTTTTTCGATTGAAAGGAAAATATAATTTATTTTAAATTATTGAATAACAAATATTTCATTTATTAATTATTAGTGCTAATTTTCAAAAAGTTTTTGGAATACAAATATGTATTCTGAATAAAAATGTTCCAATGCACCTATTTTGTAGATAATTTAGTGTGGAGTTATAAGTTGTTTTGTCATATTTAGTTATTAATAATCGAAAATCTGTCTGATCGATAGTCACTTTCTCGATGAAAAGTTTCTCGTTAAAAACAATTGCAATCATATGTAATCATATGCAATATGCAAAGAAAAATTCTGTGTGGAAATTATTTTTAAAATCCAGCTACAAAGCATTATATTTTCTTAGAAATAAGCTTGATATTAATTTTTCTTAATGTAATTTTTAGTTTGTTAGTGTAATTTATTTTTGACATTAAATTACACTAATAAAATGCAGGAGAAATATTTTTATTACAATTACTTTTCGGAAGAAATACTAATGTCAAATTTTGCAGGCATATTTGAAAATGCTCTTTTAACTAAAACAGATTTTTTTTTTGAACTAATTTGTAATTCTGTTGTTAGTATATATTATTTTGCCATTAAATCCCATTAATGCAATGCATGTAGAATATTTTTATTCCAATTCTTTTTCAGAAGAAGTACTAATAAACATGAAATTTTTCAGGCATATTCAAAAAGTTATTTTAGGTTAAACTTTTCGGGCAACAAAAAGAAAACATGATTTAAGCCACGCTGCTGTTTTTCATACATTATTGTCGCTAATAATATAGTTGTAACCGGAATTGTGTTTACAGCTTAAAATATAGTAGAAATCATCTGGCAATCAGTGTTGCCATGCAGCCATAATTCTAGCCATTTTGAAATAATTTAAAATCCATTATGCCACTAAACTTTTTGAGCTTAAAAAGTATTTTAGAATTTTTAAATGTTTTTATCTCTAAGTAGTCGCTGGTTTTTAATTTTTTTTTTTTTTTTTCAAACTTTTCTAAGCCGCCGAATTCCCCCAAAACAAGTTATTTTAAGTCGACTGGCCGCAGCAGTCGAAGGACAAAAATCAACTAGTCGCCGTCGAAAAAATCGATTGGCGTCATGTCTTATAAGCACTTGGCCATTTTAAATATTTATTTAGCCTCCCCACAAAATACTACTTGCCATGAAGTTTCACTTCTTCCGTGTGTCCCGAGACTCACATATATTTTTTTTTTACCAATTACCTATGTGATTACTGGCAATTGTTTTTCTATCAATTGTCAGTGATTCTTAGAATACATATCTTGTATAATTTTTCTTAAAAATATAAATTTTTTCTTTAGCTTTAGAGAACCAATAATTTTTTCCAAATTGCTCATACTGATATCACAGGTAAAGCTATTATTCTTATTTATACAATAATTATATAATATTTTTAATAACCATGATTTTTAAATAACCATGCGTTTAGGTCTTTGGGGTATTTCTTAATTGGAAGTTAAAATGCAATTCTTTGCGAACCAAAAATTCTTTAAAATGTGGCGTTAATTTGTTAGCGCAATTTTCGTATTTTTGTGTAAAAAAAATACAAAAAATTACTTAACCAAACAGTAAATTGGATTTGATGGTATGATACGGTGTGGTGTACTTAAAACCATTTTTTGTTATGTTGCAACACGACTTAAAAAATTGAATTTAGAAATAATTTTTCTTTTAGTTTGTTAGGTTCGTTTTTGATATTTAAACTATTTTTCGTTTTTCCGTTGATAAGAATACACAAAGGTAATCAAATCAGTTTCTACAACAATTTCTTCTTCTTTTTTAGTATTTTTATTAGAAAGTGTTATTAAAACGAAATAAAACACTTTTGAAATATTGATAATGATCCGTGTTATTTAACAGTATTTCATTTTGTTTTACTAACACCGTCAAATTAAAATACAAAAAAAAATTGTATGAAATTGATAATCTTTTTAGCATCCTTAATCAATGGTTATACATAGGTACACATACTTCGTGGAGTGAATATGTTGTGTAGTATATTGATACTATTCATTTTTTAATCTTATTTGTTATTATAAAACTAAAATTAACTTATAAAGTGTATAAATCAAATTAATATTGTTCTTTTATACATTTGAATGTTTTTAGGAGCCTAAAATCTCATCTCTAGTCCTGATTATGATTACTTCTTATCAGAGAATTTGTTATTAGAAATTGCACCTATATAGATTCAATCTATTTTTTAGTTAGTTAGGGTATTAATGAAGAGATTATTTTGTTAATGTAAAATTGGAAACTGAAAATTCTATTTATATTCTAATTACAGAAAAATCATTGAAACGAGGCTGCGTAGAGGATTTGCCCGAAACTGATTTGGAAACATGTAAAAAAGATGAAACTTGTATAATTTGTAATGATGAATATTGCAAATGGAATCATTGTTTTAATTATAAATCTTCAATAGATAAACCGAATTGTGCTACGGTGATTGAAAACCTCGTTTTTGAAATTTGTGATAAACATAATTACAAATGTCTAGTTGAAGTTGATTCTCATACGGAGAGAAAATGTGTAAGCCCAGAATATGAATGTAAAAAGCCAAATTGTTTTGACTGTACCGAGCCATTATGTAATGGGCAAGTATATCCTGAAAATCGAATTTCTTGCCATCAGTGTGAAAATTGCAATGATATATATACAAATAAATGTGAATGCAGAAATATGTCCAGTTTACAATCAAATAGATAATTGTTTTCTTTATAATAATGGAACTGCTGATGATCCTAATATTATACGCGGTTGTGCTTTTACACAAATAAAGAGTTACCAAGAGTGTACTAATAATTATAGACAATGTAAAACTTGCACTGAAAATGGTTGTAATTCAAGTCCATTATTTGTAACACCAAAATTAAAATGTCACAAGTGTGAGACTAGTGATCCATCATGTGGTTGGTATATTGAAAATGAACCAGAAAATTGTAAGGAAAAAGTATATTTTTATTTGGATGAATATTGTTATACACTCTCCACAGAGGGTAAGAAATTTGAACGAGATTGTGCTGGAGATAAAGGAAGATGTACTGAAAAAAATGAGGAAAATTGCGAAGTATGCCAAACGGATGGTTGTAATGATAAAAATAAAATTTTACAATCGTGTATTCAATGTAATAGTAGGAACGAAATTGAATGTGGGAAAGAAGCTAATGGAATTAAAGGGACAGCATGTCAACAATCAAAACAAACTTATGAGAATAGAGGCAGCGGCGGCTCGTACATACATGCTGCGACACTGCAGCACCCTCAAGAAATTTCAAAAAATTGAACTCGTAAATAAAATTTTTTGTAGGCTCTGAATTTTTCTCAGTTTAAAATTATTTTTAAATTAAATATAGCAATTCCTGTAACATTTTATAAACAAGAGTAGCCTACTTTTAGGCTTACAGAAAATCAAATATAGAAAATACAGAAAGTACTTTTCAAAAATAGCTGCAGAAATCTTTTTAACAGATTTTTTGGAACTGCGAATTTCACAGTGCAGGGAATTTTTTTTTCATGAACAATTTAATACATTTTTATTGCTGTTAAGTTTTTTTTCATGGCTTGAATGTAAGGAAAAATGCACTGCCAAAGAAGCAGTGCGGCTGTATAATTTCTTAAAAATTTAAAAACAAATAAGTGTGGGAAATTTTTTTTGTTTGTTTTGGGATTTTTTGAATGTAATTCTTAACATGCTTCAGAAGCAGCACAATTTTTGTATGGGATATAGGTACATATTTTGTTTGCTTTTGAATTTTCAAAACTGATATATGAGTATTATATATCATAAAACAATTAAAATTAAAAAAAAAAGAGGTTGTTATTTTTTACAGCACCCTTTTTCAAAACTTCCACGGGCTGCCACTGGATAGAGGTTGTTATGTCAAAATCGAGGGTAATCATCTTAATTTTTTTTTTAAATTATTTTACAAGAAAATTAATTTTAAAAAAGCATTCCATTTTTTTAAATATACTCGTGTAATTCTTTTAGGTGATTTTACCATTAGAGAGTGTGCTTTGAATTTAAAAAATAATCTATTAGAGGAATGTAAAAATGATGGAAAGAAGAATTGTATATATTGTGAAGGTATGGATTGTAATAATCATAAAATTCCATCCGGAGGAACAATTCCTAATCATGAGAAGATTAAATTAATTTGGATAATTTTTCATTTGTTTTCTACTACTATTAGAATATAAAATTTTTATTATAAAGTAAAATAAAATTGTAATTTATCTGCAATAAAGTGAAATCAAATGAATTGGAATATCATTATTTATTTTCATTAATATTAATAAAACATTGTAATTTAATTTAATCAATAAGAGATCTGTATTATTTTTTTGAGACATATATTTGTATTTAGACTTAATTTAGCATTTAGACTTAATTAAGCATTTGTGCTGAACTGAAAGACAACTTTGAAAATTGAAAGGATATTAAGTTATTATGTTATGTTATTACTTTATTTTTAAAACAAGAGGTTTGGAAGCCAAAAAACATAAATTAGTTTAATAATAAACAACATCGTTATAATGGTATAATAATCTATTAAAATTAAATTAAAGTATAAGGAAATTTATTGAATAAGTAGTAGCTTAAGATAGGATAAGAAGAATTTTAATTGAATGAATTGAATGTTTGAATGTTTGATTATGCATAAAAATTTTATGAATCTATGACTAAAACAACATTTCGTAATAATTAATTAGCTCAAAATTATACAAAAAAAAAAAAAAAGAACCCCAAAAGTTTATGAGTCAAAGACATTAAGTACTAATCAACAATTTATCTATTATATTTTTTTCATTTATATACGTTAAAAATTTGTTATCAATGAGTTTTTAGCTTATCTAAACTTGGGAATACTGTTTTTCATATAAAATTCGCATAAAAGTTTGATTTGTTATTATCTTGATTTAGTATTAATTAAAATTTCGAAGTTATAAAATGAAATTAAATATAATTATAAACTGTACAGCTTTAAGTTTCATTTTAGGTAAGACAACTATAATAAGATTAGGCGAAATTAGTTGAATTTTTTAATATTTTAAATTTAACACTACGTATCAAAAATTTAAACTTACATATATTTATGACTATTTATTTGCCATAGGAAAAATTGGAACATTGAAAAATCAGAAATTTTTTTATCACAGTTATTTAATAACAAAAACAAGGAACAAAAAA
This sequence comes from Hybos culiciformis, assembly GCA_964007475.1. NCBI lineage: Eukaryota > Metazoa > Arthropoda > Insecta > Diptera > Hybotidae > Hybos > Hybos culiciformis. The sequence goes on along the minus strand of OZ023273.1, from coordinate 136,329,302 downwards.
ACAGTTTACTTTATTATTAAAATATTTCATACCTTAAAACTCTAAATAGAATTTTTTTTTTAATATGTAATTAGATTTTAAAATAAACTACTACAATAAAATCAAACATAAAATCTATAAAATGAACAATTATAATTTAATTTCTAATGAAATCGTAAGATCGGGACTTTTTAGTGTCCGCCGGGATCGGAACTTTTTAGTGTCCGCCGGGATCGGGACTTTTTAGTAGCCAGGACATGCACAGAAAAACGGGACGCTCCCGGTTAAAACGGGACGTATATGGTCACACGTTACACTATATAGTTATATAATACAGCCACTACTACTATTTCCAATTCTTCATAATGGAACATAAGGTATTTGCAAAATGAATAAAAATTTTAATTATGTTCTTTCAGAATAAATGAATTTTGCATTGTTATTTATCTACTTTGAATTTGTATGAAGCTTCCAATCTTTCTGTATTCTTAATATATGATTAAATATAAAAAAAAATTACATGATTGAAAAAGTTTATAAAAGGAGATAAAATTTTACAAGTTTGATAAAAAAATTTATTTTATTTTCAGGTACAAGCTTTGCTCAATTGAATTGCTATTCTTGTAATTCAAGCATTACAGAAAAATGCTCAACAGAACCTGATGAAAATTTGCCCCAGAAAATTTGTGGAAAATATGAAGATGTTTGTATTGTCTTTATAAGTAAGTTTTTGTTAAAAACTGCATTTGAATTCAGCCGAGTTCAGATCAGATATTAGTTTCCGTATTTGATGTCTTAATAATTTGAGATTCAGTATTTATTTGATTCGTTAATTATTATTATAAGATAGTTTAAGCTGGAATTTTATGTTGCTAAAGTAGGTATACCAATTAAGATTATATTGAATTTTAGATGATTTTGAAACTGTTCGTGATTGTGGAAAATCAACACAAAACATTGAAGGATTACACAAACAATGCTCGAAATCTCTTTGCAATGTAGAATTATTTCCAAAAGATCGATTAAAATGTTATGATTGTGAAGGTTTAGAATGCGTTAATAAACTTCCGTCTAAACCAAAAGTTTGTCGAAAATATAAAAAAGAGGATTCTTGTTTCACAAACGTTATAGATGAAGTTGATGTTATCAGAGGATGTAGTTCAGATATAGATGAATCATTTCCAAACTTACCTTTTGTTGAAACATGCCAAGGCGACGGATGTAATAATCAAAATGCTATATCGGAATTGACTTGCTTAGAATGTAGTCCCGAAAGTGACAAGAACTGTATTCGCAATCAAAATGAATTATTGGGTGAGTCATTTAAATTAAATGATATAATTTGATTTGGGTAGGTACTTTGAACTGGAATTCATTTTGTTGAAATTTCATTTCATCGGAATTATTAATTCAAAATAAATGTTTATGCACTTCAAAATGATTTTGATAAATTATTATTTAATTAAAGTTATGATTTTGAAGGTAATGTCACATCAAACAAGCATTGTACAGTTACGAAGTTGTTAGGACGTCCAGCTGAGACTTGTTTCACATATCATTATTTTGATAAAATTAGTCGCGGATGCACAAAATTTGCGAAATTGTTAGAAATAGAACCATCAGAGTTTTTCATAAAATGTGAAAGCAATAACTGCAATAATTCGCCTATTCCTATACAAGAATGTCTTGTTTGCTCTGGAGATGAAAACGATATTGAATGTAAAAAAAATGAAATTAAGAAATGTGGATTGGAGCACACAATGTGTCACTCGTGCATCAATTATAAAAATGAAGTGATGCGTGGTTGTGGAAAACATGAAGGTAAAATATGAAATTTTATAACTTTTTTATTAACAATTATCTCATCATTTTATACATATCTTAGAAGACTGGACAGTACAATGCAACAAATGTCAAAATAAGAAAGGCTGCAATAGCCATACTGTGCAATCATGTTCAACATGCAATTCAGAAAATAATGTGAGTTGTACTGGCAGACCACCACTGACCCCTATTATTGAAGAACACGGTTGCAATTCGTATAATGCCAAATGCGTTACAATGATAAACAAATCAGGTTATCTTGAGCGTGGATGTAAAACTGAAAAACTTTCCTGCCAGAATTCAAATGAGGAAGATTATTGCATAGAATGTGAGGGAAGAAATTGCAATAATGAAACCATCCCAGAATCAATGATATTAAAGTAAATATTTTAGTCTACAACAATTTTTTTTAAAAACATACTATCTTTTATGGAGTAAAATTTGGAGAAATTCTTGAATTAAGTAGGGGTTTTGAAACAAGCTTTAATCAGGAATTGCTGAGTTTCTGTTAAACTGTCCAATCTTCTCTGGAAATAAGTGTTTGTAATTTTCTAGAATCTTATATTAATCTATAAAGTTTATTTTAAGTTGCCATCAATGCGGTTATAATCATTGTTCAGTTAACGTAACTGATTTTAGAACTTATGAATGTAATCAGTGGATGAAAAATAATATGTGCATTGAATATTTAGTTGATCCAGAAAATGTAGTTCGAGGATGTAAGTCTCATCATAAAATGTTCGAGGAATGTTTATTGACGGGGCGATGTTTGACGTGTAATACAACAGATTGTAATAACAAATTGATAACTCGAAAAGAGGCGCATTATTGCACGAAATGTGATAGAAGAACAGATGATAGATGTAGGGGGAATTTTTATGTAGGTCAGCCTTGTGAGTCCAATCCATTATTAAATGAGACTAATCAGTGTTACACATATCAAGATGATGATGGAAATGTGAAAAGAGGCTGTTCTCTTGACGATAATATGTGCAGAGAAAATAGTAATAAATGTAAAACTTGTAATGGATTTATTTGCAACACTCTACTTGCCATACCTCGCATTTGTTTACAAGGTGGTAAAATTATTGATGAAGAAAAATCAAATGTGAAAATGGTTGAATGCAGCTCTTCTAATACAGAAACAATGGAAAATGAAGGTTGTTACGTGAAGCGAGATGGTAAAAAAAACTTCAAATGTTTTGCTAGATATAGTTACAAATTCCTTTGAATTTTTTAGGAAAAAACTTAACTTGGGGATGTGAGTTTGATTTACCTGAAAAAGATAAGCTTCGATGTTACACCAATAAAAATGATTACTGTCGCTTATGTTATGGTGACTTCTGTAATGATCTGATAATACGGCATCAAGGTAAAATTTTTGTTTTGTTTATTTGAAATTATATATATATATAATTTTTAACAGAATTGTAATAAAGTCTTAAAGCACATATTAATACATACCTCTGCCTATAAATCTACAAAATACAAAAAATGTGAAAAGAAAAATGTAAATTTAGACTGCATTTTCATAGTTGTTGTGTACATACTCAAAATTAATTTATTCTCTTTGGTTTAAAATCCTACTTTTATTTTATTTGTAACTGATACTCTGTTATGTTATTTCAATGTGGCTAAAGTTACCATAAATTTTAACCAACTCCGGGTATAGAAGTTTTGAGCTTCTAATACTAGCATTTTTTGAAGTAAAAAGTACCAATTTTTACAAAACACACGAAACCATTAAACTAAGATTGTACGAAGCTAATCACTTCACACAAAAACATTAAACCACGGATACGTTTTAATTTTACGTGACACAGTTATAACAGTACCACAACATTAGTACCGAATCATTAACTAGAACCAAATAATTTTTCTTTGGGTTCCGTATTCTCCTGTTCTGAAACAAAAAAAATATTATTTTGTTCGGTCTCAGTTTATTAATTTACTATACTAATATCAATCTGATTTTTGTATTAAACAACTATTTCAATATTTTTGATTATATTTGAATTGCGGGAATTGTGTATTGATGTGAAGTTTAATACATTTTCTGGTTTGAGTAATACATTACTAACTATACTATATATATTACCATAAAATTTGTCACGGAGGAATTTGGTTGTATACCCATGAGTAAAACATATCCATGTTAAAATTTAAATCATGATTCAAAGTTTTTCTAATTATAATTTGTTTTTCCTTTCAAGGAGACGATAATACTATGAAATGTTATTCTTGTGATTCAAATACAAATAGAGATTGTGCAACAAATCCAAGCAATGTTTCAATTATTAATTGTGAAAAAGATCAAAAAGAATGTTACACTGCAATTGGTGAGTCATTTTCCATTCATGATAATTGGTATATATGAGATGAAAATTCTGAATGTATAAATTTTAAATTAAAAAAAATAAACCAAACCATAAAATAGGTAAATATTTCAATCGAAAGTAGATTCTCAAAGTTTTAAAGGCAAAATTTTAAAGAATTGTATTGTGGAAAGTATAAGATGATTTTGAAAAAAATCTTAGTTATAATTGTTACTGTTGATGAGTAATAGGAAAATAATAATGAAAATAAGTTAATTAAAACTGATCTAGATCAATAAATTATTCAATAAATTAAAATATTAAATTATATGATATACCTACCTAGTCGTTTGTTTAAAAAAAAAAACGATCGAAATTATAATTATGTTCGCAATTTTCTTCTTTAGCAAATTTTTCTTGATTTAAATTGCAATTGAAGTATTTACTGAATTTACCGATAAGTTATTTCATATACTATAGCAATGGTTCCCAACCTTTTGAAATATTTGTACCCCTTGATAATGATTTGAGTCTTTACGTACCCCTAAAAAAGAGTTCATACAGGTTATAACAAACGGAATAAAAAATTTTAACGCACGTTGTGATTAGATACGCCTCGCTCTGTTAGCACCAAAATTGATCGAGCATCATTGTTTCAAAATCACTGCGAGTTTTCATGTTATTTCTCAAGTCTTCATCTTTTGCGTTATCAGTATCAGTGTCAACAATCTTGTCTAATGAAATTGTGAAGGCGTTTCTAATCCAATTATCGACATTAAAAGTTGGAGGAATGATACCATCAAAATTTTTTTTGAAGATTTCGTTATGAGTTTTAATATACTTATTTAAAATATACACAATTATACACAATTCACAAAATTTTGGCAAGAAAATTAGATTTTGAAATTATGTGTAAATTATGTGTAAGGATATACATATATTTTTTTCAATACGAACAGTTCCACGTACCTCTCAGAATTGGTTAACGTACCCCCAAGGGGTCCATGGACCCCAGGTTGGGAATCTCTGTACTATAGTAATTTTATATACTATTCTATGAATAAATATTTAATATGAATTAATCTTTAATATTTTAGTAAACGGGGCTACTGTTAGAGGTTGTTATAGTAAAAATGATGATTTTAGTAGTCTTTCGGAAAAATGCAATATGCATTATTGTAATAACAATGTATTTCCGAAAAATCGACTCAAATGTCATCAGTGCAATGGAACAAAAGAATGTAGTGTTAAACAGAATTTATATTTGGCGACTCCATGCAAATATTACAAAAAAGATTTTGATGAATGTTTTGAATATGAATCAAACTCTGGTAATTTTGTTCGAGGTTGCGTTTCAGATCGTGATGATTACGAAAAATGCTTAGACAATCAAAATTTATTAACTTGCAAAAATTGTAATACAAATGGTTGCAATAATATGAATCATTTAATTAAGCCAATATTAGGTTGTGTAAAATGTAACAATACCTCAGATGCAACATGCCAATGGTCGCAAAATATTACTAATTTTGAAACTTGTAAAAAATTATTGCCATCAAATTTTAAAGGTGAATATTGTTATTCATTTAAGGACAAGAATAGTAAAATTCAAAGAGGTTGTTCTAATGATGATGAATTATGCTTAGAAAATGATGAAAATTGTAAAATATGTGAAAAAGATGGGTGTAACAATGAATTAAAGTTTCCACAAATATGCCTTCAGGGATTGAAAAATACTACATCGAATACAGTCGTTGAAAGCAAATGTAGTGCTAACATTCAATATTATAACAAGCAAGGATGTTACGTTGAAAGACTAAGTAAGAAGTGCAAGAGAACCTTAAAACAACTAAATAATTCATGGCGTTTTGTGGTTCTTTCGTCGTTAGACTTAAAATTTATTTTTGCTTTAAAATAAATAAATATTTTATTTTAAAAATTTTAGGTGAAGAGCTTGTTGTTTGGGGCTGTATAAGTGATTTATCAGATAAACAGTTCGAGTATTGTAAATCATCAACTGATAAATGTAAATATTGCACGGGTGCTGAATGTGAACATATGACGGAGCCTGAACTCAATGATGATTCAAACGAAAATAGTGGAATAAAAATTTATTCGAATATATTTATTTGGAATATTTTGGTTGTGATTTTGAAGTTGAAAATGTGAAGTTTAGTTGCTGAGAGCGTTTTATGTAAAATTTGATTTCAAAAGCAGCCCCGCCCCGCTGGATCCAAAGATCACAACATCATATAGGTGGAACTGGAAAAGATGAAGTATAAAATCAAAATTATAAAATAATTAATTATTCATTTTTATAAAAATTTTATACATATTTTTTATTTTTAATAAGAAAATTACTTAAATTAATATGGATGTTATGTATGTTTTTTATTTTTAATAAGAAAATTATTTAAAATAATATGGAGTTCCACGAAGTAATATCCGTTGATTCAATAAAGCTAATCGTATAATTAGTTCGATTAGTCAATTGGATTAAATTTTTTCTACATACAGAATGTGCAATTAATAAATTTTTCCATAATTTGTTGCGTACTGTTACATAAATGCATATATGATTAAAAAAAATCTCCAGAAATATGTAAATATTTCATTAACTTACATTGAAATAGATATAAAATTAAACTGTACTCTCTAAACCAAATTTGGCTAGAATCTAGTGCATAAAACTAGATTGAGCAACTAGATTGTGAGCAACTACGATCTAGTTTGAAATCTAGCTTCCAAAATTTACCTAGATTATAGTTAAAAGGCCAAACTAGATTCCTAGTGGAATTCTAGTTACCAAAGCTACATCTTCCATTTTCTAGTGACTTTTTTTGATAAAAAAAATTTTTTTTTTTTTATTGTAATATTTTTTTTTATTTATTACAATAATTTCTTTATTAGATATCCAATATACCACGAGTCAGTTATTTGTCTAGTTCATCGGAAATAAAAAACATCATTTGTTAACTAACTTAGTATACTAATGATATGAACACGTTAGCCACAAGGATATATAAAAAGTACGACATGGATCGTATATAGGTGACAAATAACTGACATTGCCCATACATCAAGTGCCTTCGAGCTAGTTATTTGTAACCGTAAATTACGACTGAACGTTAGGTATACGACAAGCATTAAGGTAAAGAATAAAGCTGACGTAGCCGTTAGTTATGAAACTAACATATAAGTCAGAATTAAAACTGTCTCCAGGATCAGTTATCAGGCTGACTACTAAGCTAGTTGTAAATCTTACTTAAATGTCACTTATATGACGGACATCGAAGGACAATTCTATGACTGCCGTCGATGTTAATTGTAAAACATACTTTAATGTAAGCTGACCATTTTTGTCCTCCTAAGGAGGACCTATTCAGAATATTTTTAGTTTTTCGCAAATATTTCGAAAACGGTGCGTTTTTTACCCATTCATATTTTCGAGATATTTGCGAAAAACTAAAAATATTCTGAATAGGCCCTCCTTTTAGGAGGACAAAAATGGTGAGCTTATATTAAAGTATATTTTACAATTAACATTAACATCAATTAACAAAATGTCAGCTCATTTAATGGTAACTTTGCTAAAGTAAAAAAAAACTGTTGTAACCAAAATGGCAAAAATAAGAATCAGATACAGTTAATGTTGAAATACTATTTATTATTTAACATAAAAATAATAATAACAAACAAATTAACATAAATTCTCTTATAAAAATTAAAACAGAAATTTTCATAAACGAAAGATTTTAGTAATTAATATTAAAATTATCGAATCTATTTTTCAAAAATACATTTCTTATGTACTTCATATGATAATTATTTAACATAAAAATAATAAAAATCGAAAAAGAAAAGTAATTCCCACACTTTCTTAGTTCTTGAATATTTATAAATTTTCTGTACTTACTTCGTCTTAAAGAAGAAATAATAAAACAAATATGCATAAACGCAAATTACTGTTGCAGTTGCACAGAAAGCTTGTCCATTGCCATCGGTAATCTTCAGCATTTAAAAGGAAATATGTACATACAATTGTCACACAAACTGTTAACTGTTAACCATTAAAATACAAAATACTAATAACATAAAACCATAAACATAATAAATTTTGTAGGCCCAGAAGGATGTAAAAATGAAGTACCTGAAACGAAGTTAAAAATATATAAAAAAAATATATATTATCAATAATTGTTATTTCTAATTATTAGTAGATAGTAATGATAATGAAACTTAAAAACAATTGTTGTTCTTTCACAGGAAACTGTATTAATAATTTAAAAATCTGAGGATTCACAAAAACTCACCGAAATCCCCCTAACAAATTGTTATGTTTCTTTTCTTTATTTTTATGTACATACATAATTCTAAAACACAAATTTTTTTTTTATATTCATACACAGTTATCGGCAGATCAGCTATTAAATAAATATTGATTGAGATTTTTTCGTATTAGATTCTCGAACACTGAAGATAAATTTTTCGAAAAAGCTGAAATTTCATATTTAGTACCTAATAAAATAATAATACTATTCAGCAATGTAGACATATTAATTTTTTTGGATATTAAACTATCTTTGCATAATGTAAATAATTTATTAAAATTGTTTTAATTAAGTTTTGATCAAGAAAAAAAAATTAATTAAAAATAAATAATAATTAAGGTCCAAATTATATAACTAGGAATTTGTTTCTAAGTGTCATTATCTTAACTATTTCGTCAATTCGTATATTCTTATTCAAGGAAGTATTTTAATCACCAGAACTATTCTTTTCTTTACACTTCTTTGATTTTCTATACCAAAAACAGATTCTAGTATTAAGCTGTTAAGGGTTTGTAAGCAAAATTATTTGCAAATCTTACATTTCAATGAAAATTGACCCAAACGATAAAACATCCCCTAATAATATAATAATACCTGGTTCCATAAACCATTTCTTCTCAGGAATTGGACGGGACACTGCGTTAACTCGACATGGATAATCTGGTTGACCATCTAAGTTTCGGCCAACAACTGTACCAACTAATGTTATTGGTAAAATTATAAATATGCAAATACATGTTACTGCTACCATTGTTCCGAATGGTATTGCTCTTGATGCATGATAATAGATGGCAATAAAATTTATAAAAAAAAGCTGTACCACAAACAAAAAAAGGCACCATAAATGCGGACACCAACATTTGTCGTATCCAAATTCTGCCACCAAGTCGAGAATATAAAGATCCTCCGAAATATCCATTTATTGGTGATGTTGCAGCATAAACAAAAATCGCAGTTGATAGCATTGAACCTCGTCTAAAAGGGAAAAAAAATATGAAGACAAAAAGAAATAAATTATATTTTCCAGCACTTAAATATTTATAATTCAAGAAGCTGAAGGACTTACTCGGTATATAATTCTCCAATGATTGCAAAAATTATAACAGAAAATTCAACGGATGTAAGCTGGTAACCGGCACCAATTAAAGCCGAGAACAATAGTGTATGAGATGGCGATCTAAAAACATCACCATGCACTTGCTTCCAACCGTATTCATCGCCTAAGTCTCGCTCCTAAATATATTTAAAAAAACATTATTTTCTAAACCGCAAAATTAAATAAATTTTTAAATTATTCGTAGATTTTAATCTTTAGTAAGATAGTAAGATTAATCACAATATTAATAAAAAAAACCTACCATATCATCCATTTCTTCATCTTTACTGTATCTGGCGTAGTCTTTTCTCAAAGTTCTCATTAATATCATCGAAACTAAACCAACTAGAAATATTACCATCATGAAACTGTTGAATATACTAAACCAATGAATCTAAAACAAAAAATATTTACAAAGGTTTTCATTCAAAAATGTTTCAAAATGTTCATAATTTACAAAGCACTCAAGAATGCCTGAATAACGCCTCAAAAATTAACTAGTATTCATTTACAAAGTTGACGATGATAATAGTTATTACAACTAAATTAACTAAATAAACTTAATTAATTATGAGGAGTTTCGGAAGAATTATCAAATAAGTTGTTAAAAATCGAGAAATATTAATTTTTCTGGCGCTTCTATATAAAATATTTAACAACCACAATAGAAATAAAAATTTAACAGAGAAAAACAATAATAATACAAGGTTGTCTCTGTTAAGGTTTTTTTAAATAGCTAAAACCTTTTATTTTATTCTGATCGTTTCCATAAGTATGCGTTAAACTTATTACTTACCCTGTGTTGGAAAAAATTTGGATCAAAATATTTATCAAAACGATCTTCAAATTTGATATTGCTAGGTTTAAAATTAACTTCATAAGAAAATTTTATTTTAGCAGTTCTTTTTTCTCTGTATTCAAGTTTACATCAACAATTTGTTTACCATTATATCCAATATCAAATCTTTTGTGCGTATAAATATAAAATTTATTTTCTTTAAGATCTTTTTCACCAACTTTTCCCCAAATTGGTAAACCATCAATATACATTTGATACCTGAAAAAAAAAATTAAAAAAATTTAAACCTGAATTATTATTTTCTTTCACAAATTTACCAATTATCATTTTTAACAGCATATGTAAAGGCTTTTGCTTTCTCCTCAGTAAGTTCCACCATACATATAACACTTGTTGGAACATCAACTAAAAAAATATATTTGTTATATATATAGGAATAACAGAACTAAGTTCTTTTAGTTGATCATTGGCTTTTTGTTTTTATTAAATTCCGAATTCAATGATTTGATTATCACACCTTTAAATTCCATTTCATAGCCACTAAATTCTAATTCAACACCCTGAAGTGCCTCACTAAGGGTTTCATGATAATGACTGATTGACGGCTTATTACCAACACAAAATGGTAATGAAAAATATGCATAAGTCTCTTGCCGATTAGCATATGGACCAACTGTATTCATCCACAGAACAACTTCCATAGGTCAAGTACCTAATCGATTTGAACCTATAATACCTACAAAGAAAAAAATTATAAAATTTGAATTAAAATTTTTTTTTTTTAGGTAATATAGGTAATCGTATAGTTCAATCTAAAATATAATTCCTTTTATTTGAATAAACAATTTTCTAAAATAGATTAGGTACCTAGGACATAGGTAGGTCCCTACCTATTCAAACAAAAACAACAATAATTGCAACTTCATAAAACCGCAAACACCGCCGGCCCCCACCCCCCCCTCTTGTTTTGTGACACCCCCTATACTCTCTACAAAAAAATTGGGCAAATCGAGCAAAAACAAAAAAATTTCCCATACAAAAGGTATGAAAACTTTGGTGGGGCCTATCTCCGAGACGGGGTCTTTGCCCCAAGAACTGATTTCAGTCTTGGGAGTTTGGGCACCGCCTCTACCTCCCCTCCAAGTTTCAGCCCATTCTGAGGGGTTCAAGGAAACTGTAGTTACCCACGCCGACCTCCCCAAACAACGAATTCCCGGAAATTCTTCAAAAGACGGCTCTTACTGTTTATCTAAAAAAAAATTAAATAAAATATAAATAAAAAAAAATAAACTTACCTTTTTTGTTATTTTTTATTTATTTTCTTAATTTTTTTTTATTTATTTTATTCAATTTAAACTCTTTCAGTAGAAAATTATATGAAACTAAATGTCAATAATAGCAAACAATAACAAATAATTATGGCGGTGTTACCATGTCTATATACTGGCGCTTATGTACGCCTAGCAATTTTCTTTGAATTACCAACATATAATAAAGCAATTTATAGTAGTTATTTGTACACAAATAACTGACGCTGTGTCAGCTTTACGTAAACTGACATTTATGTACAACCAGTAACTGTTTGAAGAGAAAGATTACCGTAATAAGTCGCCTACACTCAAAAATAAGATAGACTGCGAGGTCAAATATTTGTTTCGACTTAGAACATAGTTCAATATCCGACACAAAAGTCGGTAATTTAAATTGGTCTTTTCAGCTGACCTTAAAACTGGCGGCCGGGACAAACTCCTGTTTATTGGTGTTCAGGTTAGTTTCAAAACTAACAAACAAGTCGGAGGCATATTTTAAGCCGGTGTGCCAAAAATATGTTAACTATGAGTGAACTTGTAGGCCGGTTCAGTAATCGACGCCCATGCCAGTACAAATACTTGACATTTCTTTGCGAACTGGCGCGATGGTATATTGGGGATTTTTATTAAATTCTAATTTTATTTCTTACGCCTTCTTCCGGATTCGAACCTGGGTCTTTAACATTGCAATTCGCCAACACTACCACTCAGCTACGGTATTGAAATTTAAAATGTTCATAAAATAGAAAATATAAATTTGGTATATACATTTTCTTTGTGGTGTGTTGGTTATTTTCAATTCTAAGCACCCAAGTTCAAATCCCGAAGACAGCAAAAAATCTGGTATCAATAATTGAAATCTAGCAAGGAGAAATATATGATAATTGCAGAAACTAGATTTTAATAATTCTTGAAATTTGTCTAACATTATTTTAAAACTAGATTCTAGTTTTAAATTTTCAATATTGTAATCTAAGTAGTTAAATATGGAGTTAACTGACTCCCCAGATACTTCTTGGTGGAATTTCAACATATTATATGAAAAAGGAAAATAAAAATAAAACAAGCAAAATATTTTTTTATTTTTATTCCTTTTAATATGATTTTTATTTTTTATTTTAATTCTACTACTATTTTTTATTTTAATTCGCTGACTAGTTTCGAGGTTTTACCTCATCGCAAATGCCCAGTCGATGAGGTAAAACCGCGAAACTAGTCGGCGAATTAAAATAAAAAATAGTAGTAGAATGAAAATAAAAAATAAAAATCATATTCAAAGGAATAAAAATAAAAAAATATTTTGATTGTTTTATTTTTATTTTTATTTTCCTTTTTCATATAATTGTAATCTAGTTTACCAAAATAACTGGAATATCAATGATCTGAAATAGAATCTATTTTCAAGAAATAATTTGTAAAATTTTACCTAGAAATCTAGCTTTTGAGAACGAGATTTTTGCGTTAACTAGCTTTTGAAACTATTAAACTATTTTCAATAATTGAATTTCCCAGTAAAAAATGTTTAACTAGACAAAAGCTAGGGATTCTAGCCAAATTTGGTTTAGAGAGTACTGTATGTTTTTGAGGACACAATTCTTATTAACTCGTAAAGTAATTTGTCTGTATATTTCTTTACTATTTTCGACACTCTCGTAGACCCACTTTTCGTCATCACGAGCGAGCTGAAATTTGGCACACAGGTTCATGTCGCGTGACAATTGAAGCTATAAAATTTGAAGCGGAAAATCGGGAAAAATCATTTGAAAATTTGGTACAAATTTGAGTAGTTATAAATCCGTTTTAGGAAAAATGCAAAGTTTTCTGATTTTTCCGAAAAAATTTTCCGGAATTTTCCGACTTTTCCGGAAAATTTTCCGGTAAAAAAGTTTTCTAAATTATGCAGGATCAAGTTCCCTATCAACTGGCATCATTACTTTCTCTCCGACAATGGTGAAAACTTGCAGAAAAAATCGAAGAAAATTCCTGTAAAACGCTTTTCCGGAGTTTTTCCAACCAAGGAAGCGTTTGAGCGTTTTGCAACATGAGACAAAGTTGTAGAGCGAAATGAGTTTCATAAAGTTGCTTTTGCAGAAAACTCCATGGAAAACCCGAAAAAGCGGAAAAATCATCGGAAAAATTTTCATCGATATGATTAGTCATAAATTGTTTTCAAACATCCATGCAGCACATAATAACAATTTAGTTAACGTGAAAAAGGCAGAAAATAAAAATAAGTTAAAAACGAGTTTTCCAAAAAACTGAGGCCAGGCCGCATGAAAAAGTAGAAAATAACTTTTTCTTCACACACAGAGGTGGACTCAGATTTTTTGATTGGGACATTTCTCTTGAATATTTCTCTTCATGAATCAAATCACTTACGTCCCAATCAAAAAATCTGAGTCCACCTCTTTGTGCGAAGAAAAAGTTATTTTCTACTTTTTCATGCGGCCTGGCCTCAGTTTTTTGTAAAACTCATTTTTAACTTATTTTTATTTTTCTAGATAAATTTTCATCATTGGAATAAAAAATTTATTTTAGAAATATATAAAAAGTTTTTAAATTTTTATTACATTATTCTTCTGTGAGAGGTGGTTCGTCATAATTTGTTCCGATCAGTTACGAGTGGAACAGAGGGGGTTAAGAAACTGCAAAAAATTGCGTTACGTAAAATTTGTGGTCAAGTCTAGTGCAATGAAAATTTGTTATTTGAATTTGGTTATTTGGAATATTTTGTTTGTAATTGTAATGTTGAAAATATGAACTTAAGTTGCTGTGAACGCTGGGTATAAAATTTAAATTCCGATGGTTAGCACAAAATGGTTTTTTTTATTCAATGAGATATCGTTTTCATATTTCGAACTAAAGAAAGTAGCTCCTTTTTTAAATCACAAAATGACCTTATCAAATAATTATAATTTTTTTATTTTTTTTATTCATTGTTCCTTAATTATTTAAATTATTTCATAAATTTTTATTATTTTTCATGGATTATCCATTTTTTATTAATTAATGAACAACTGATTAGATTATGTGTACTAGTGTACTATATGTGATTATGTGAAAAACTTTAAATGCTTTTAAGTTTAAACTTTTCTTATTAAAGAAACATATTATACCTAATGAAATAAAAGTGAAGATTTTGTTGTAATTGCATTTTTTTTTGTTTATCAAGTAGTTAAAATAGAAGTAAGTAGTATTTGTATTCAAAATATATTAGTAATTAGTCAATAAACTCATAAGACCAAAGAAGTTTATACTTAGCTACAAACTCTGGGTTCAAGATTTTTCATTTGATTTTGTTTGAGGTTTTGTAAGCTGAGCTTCTATAAGATATAATCTTTATGTTTAATATCAAATAATAATGTTAGAAAATTAGAAAAATTATTTCAAAAATTAGAGCTAAACTAGATAATTCAAAAGTTTCAGCACCATTATCCATATCTGCAGGATAACGAGGAGAAGGTATTACATTACAATTCTCTCCAATACAGTAGACGCAAATGGGATTTGTGATTTTCTGGCATTCAAAAAATTCATCTTTGGGAAGATCTGATGCACATCCTCGTGTAACAACATTATTCACTATTTTAAAGATAATTTAATATTATATAATAAAACTAATTCGTTACGAATCTTTATTTCATTCGTTTACCTTCAACTCTTGTGAAGCAACCGCGAGTTTCAAATAATTTTAAACTTTTTCTACATTTTGTTGATTGTATTCCTTCCGCACTAAGACTGCAACTAACTTGACCGGTTATGTTACTCCGACATTGAATGCATGATTGCTCCAGAAAACTGTCATTGTTGCAATTATTTTCATTGCAATTCAAACAATCTGGATCAATTTTATTCAAACAAATTTGCTGATCCCAAGAACAACCGCGTTCAATAGAGCCGTCGGATTTTTTTCTGCTAAAACAAGTTTCATTGTAGTAAAACATAACACGATTGGAACAAATTCTGCTATCATTTATTTGAGCCCAACCGCATGATCCCAATCCCTCCTCGTCATCGGAACAAGAATAGCACGATAGATATGGCTGATATTTAATTTCATGGTTATTACAACCATTGTAATGACATTTTATACATTTATCACCTTCATTCAAACATTTTGCGAATTCAGTTTTATTTGACTTACAACCACGAATCTAGAATAAAAGAAATAATATTTGATTTGAAACATGTACCACTTAGTATAATATGTGGTTAAATAAATGGACAAGTAAATAATTATTATAATGTGAATGATATTTACAATCTACATACATGTATATGTACAATATATTAAATATACATTATGTACACATTTGTATATAAATTAAAGTAAATAGTCATCGCGATGGAAGAAAATTCGATATAAATGCGAATAATTGTAAAAGTAGCCATTGGAGTAAAGTAGGAATAGGAACTAATTTCAATATGTGGATCAAAATTGAATGAGACGAAAGAATAAACTAATCCTGAAAACCTTATGCTCTAAATTCTATACAATGATTTAAAAGGAACACAATAAAATTTTCTATACTATCGTAGGTACTTAAAAAAATGTATGTAATGAAAGCTTGCAGAATATTGACATTCAAACTATTTAGGAAAATAAATACCATTTGTTCATTAAAATTAGCATATTCAAAACATTCTTCATTTTCCAAATATAAAATACAAGTGTCCCCTGTTCCATTTTTTCGCTCAGAACAATTTTCAGTATTTTCACACTGATGGCATTGGATACGTTTTTTTGGAAATATTCCGGAATTACATAAGTTTCCTGTACAGTTATTACACTGTATTTGATTATTCAATTCACAATTTAGATTATCAGATCGGCAACCTCGAATTATATGCTGATTTTCTTTTATCATAGTTATACATTGATCATCTGGGGTTTCACAAATTTTCTTCGATATATCATTTTCATTTCTCCAGTGCGCGCAATTTGGATCATTTTCTGATGTACAATCATAACAATATCGAAAAGGTTTTGTGTTGCAACCTTCTGTTTGGCAATGATAACTATTATTATTAATTGTTAAGCCACAACCTCTTGTTACGTTACCACTTTCAATGTTTAAAGAGGCATGGCATGAAGAATCTTCTAAGTTGCAGGAGGTCAAAGGGTACTCTGTTGCTTTATCTGTACAATCGGACCTTTCTTCTGTGCAGCATGAAACACATTTGGTTATGTTTAAACATACATTGTTACACAAACTTCCTTCACAAACATAAAAATTGTCGACATCTGTTTGAAGTTTTTTGTTTAGCTTCGTACATCCTCTTTGGAATTCATTTAAACGATGATATGTAAAGCAAGTTTCCGAAGTTCTCCCCAACAAATAACTTACTGTGCAAGTTTCTGAACTTGGAACTAGATAAACATGATAAAAATATTATATACGTTAGCGAAAATAGTTTATTATTTTTTTATTCAAGTAGTTATTGAGCCAAGATATGAACAATGGTTTTATAAAAAAAAAAAAAAATCGTGAATAATTTCAACATACCTAAACAACTTTCTAAACTATTTGATGGCTTAATTCGTTTGCAACTAGATTTAGTGGAATCACATTGAACACATGTAATATTTAATATTCCATCTTCTCCATTGCATCCATTAGAATTGCAAAGTATGGGTTCATGAAGTACTTTATTCTCATCAGATTCACATCCGCGAAAAGCTGTTTTTTCATTCATAATTTCAGTGTAGCAATTATCTGATTGCTCTAGAAAACGCAAGCATGGTTTTGGTGCTCCATTTTGATAATGTACACATTTCGCTCCTTCACATTGGTGACATTTTAATCGACCGGGCGGATAAATCATGTTATTGCAAAGTATTTTGTCGCAAGTTTTGTAATACAAATTATCGTTAATTGTTGGAATTTCCCCTGCACAGCCACGATAAGTTATTTCATCAACTAAAAAAAAATGTATCAAAATAACAGACTATAACTTAATAATATTTCTTTTTTTTTTTATTTTAAGAATGTTGAAGTTAAAATTTAATTTTTTTGCAGATGTACATAACATTTTTGGAATAAAAAGAAATTCCATCCATACAGTGAAGTCAAAAGAGAAAATTACCTATTGATACGGCACATTCAATAGATGGATGCCTGCATTCGATGAAATTATCATCTAAATTTATTGGATCAATGGCACAAATTTTTGTGCTTTTTGAATCACACTTATAACATTTTAGTGCTTGAATTTGTTCTAATGCAAAAATTAATTGAATAATAAATAAAATAAAAAATTCCATTGTACTTTTCAAATGCCATGAAAATAATGATTTAATAAAATTAAATTTGCCAAAAATTAATATAATAAATAAATAATTTTGCAAATTGTCCTGAACAATAACACAATAATGTAAACTAAACTTTGATCTAGGGCGCGAATTGAAAATTAATTAATAATATTATAATAATATAAAAATTGCCTACCCAAAATGTATGTTTAAAATAAAAATTTACATAAATATGTAGGCTTGAGGAACAGAACTTAGTAAAAAACACAAATTCATTTTATTCCTGTTTTTTTCGATACCTTGAAGAATATTTGATGAATAGAATCTGGTAACTTATTTGATTAAATTTAAAAAAAGTTTAAAAAAAGTTTATGTTATGCACTATAATATATATATGGACTATAAAAATAATAATCTCTGTTAAACGAATTATTTTTATGAAATATGTGAATGTGTCTCCATTTGGGTTCCTCTTTTATGATCATAGTTTAGACTTGAAAATATGCAAAAAATAATTATTTGAAGATTCGTCTAACTTAATAATGTCAAGTAAATTAATTCCAATAATTTTATTTTAATAAATTTTTTTTTGTTACTAGTTCATAAACGTATTATGTATAATCATAGATTAAGAATACAGAAAGATTGGAAGCTTCATACAACATTTTTTCAGTCTTTTTTGGTATTTTATTGTGAAGGTGTTAGTAAAACTAAATAAAATTCTTTTCATACATTGATAATTATCACGTATTTTATTTTGTTTTACTAACACTTTGACTTAAAAATACCAAAAATAATGTTGTATGAAGCTTCCCATCTTTCTGTATTCTTAATCTATGGTATAATATAACAATAAGAAATCATTAAACTATTGTCAAATGTATTGACAATAAATTTATATATAAAATCTATCATTAAGTCATTAGCCGAGACTTCAATGCAATATTAAAAATATACAGATTAATATTTTATTGCTTTTCTTTATCAGCCCTGATAAACATTTAACTATGTTAAAAAAAAGCATTGTGATAACAAGTTCAGTTCAAGTTTATAAAATTTAATATTTTTCTTAATTTTCGACAAAAAAATATATTAATATCATAATTTTTTGAATAGATTAATCCCTGAAATTAGATATTCATATATGTGATAGTGTTTGAGGAAAAAGCCTTTTTAACTTTAAAATTTTAGTAAATGCAATTTCCTGTTTCATGATGAACAAAATGCAACGCGAAAATTTCAAAAATTAACTAAGATGAATTTAAAAACTTACTTTTGACGTTACCCTATATCCCTTTAAAGTATTTTATAGAATGGGAAGTGGTCTAGAAAAATAGATTTTTTAATATCTCTATGATAGAAAATCCACTAAAAAATGCTAAGCTAAGATATTAGAGCATGCTTTCCAGTCTGCACATTTTTGCATTTTGTAGAACGCTAAAAAAATAGCAATTTTTGAACAGCTATAAAAAATAAAGTAAGACTTTTTAGATTTTTATTTTTATTATTTTAGAGCTTATATTATTTTTAAAAAATTTTAGTTTTAAATTTTCTGCACCACAAACGGTTTTGCGCCTACAGACCATAAATCCATTAAAAATTAACTTAAAAGAAAATTACCAAGAACTTTTTTTTTTTTGAAAAAATCATAAAAATAAGCGAAGCATGATAATGTTAAATATTTTCTAAAACTCTATATCTGTCTAACTCTTTGATAGTTTTTTAAGTTCTTGGGCTTGTTGAATATGTTATTAAAAGTTGGATTCATGGTCACCGTGGGTTGGGACGATCTCAAAAATGCTGCAAAACAAAAATATTCTGAATATGTCATTTTATGGTCAGCGTAATTATACTAGAAAAATTATAATACCAAAAACAATATTATTACGTGTTCGATGGATGAAAATTAAGTGATTTTTGAAAAATGTAACGATTATTTGAAGTTATCGTTATTATATCGTGACGATAAAAACAAAAAAAAAAATTGAAATGTACACAAACTGAAGTTGAAACAAAACAAACTGGAAACGAAAGCTAAATATGACAGAATCAGCTGTTTGCATAGAAAAAATAAAGAAAAAATTATAGAAAATTAAATTAAGAAAATAACAATTATAATTATCAATTTTTTTCATTTTTTTTTTGTATTAAAATCTATATTTATTTAATAAAATAATATTACAAAAAAAATGTCCCTAAAATTTTTTAATAAATTATTTTTATTTATTGGATTTTTATCATTAATTCATGCTGGTATTTCTGCAGCACAACGTATGTTATACACGAACCACATAAAAAATGCTTATTGAATATCATTGAGTTTTTTTAATTAAGCGTTGCTTTGCATTCTATTGATTTGGTGAAGCTCTCAGATATTGGTTTTTTTTTTTAATAGTTTTTTTAATTTCATTAGTTTGGTTCGAGGTCTCATCTGAATTCAAAAATACTCCTTTTCATGCTTTTCGTACTTACCTGTCATTATTTTTATTTATTTTTCACGAAGAATTTATCATATTATTTTTTTGTAGGTAGAGGAGACAGCTATGTTATTTAATTTTTTACGTTTTCTTTCTAGATCGCTCATATTTACGGATAACGGAACAAGATGCTCAGTCACTTCCATTGGATGTAAGCAAAGAAAAAAAAAAGAAGCAAATTTATACCTACCTACCTATTATTCACTTAGATATGCTAACAATAATATTTTTCTTTAAAAATCATTTTTAGATAATTATTCAAACATTGATCAGCCTTTTTATTGTAATTTACAATGTGGTACAAGTTGTTGGTGATTTTAAGGAAATTCGAGCAGCTGTTGATTTACAAAGTAAATCATGGGATACACTTGGAAATATTCCATCATTTTATGTGTTTTGTCATCGCGGGAAAGCTTTAACACCCGGATATGAACCACCGTATAGCAGTGGAGGCAACAAATCAGAATTGAGTTATTATTAGAGAGAAATATACCTAACATTCTTTTTTTTTTTTATTTTTAGGTAAATTGGTTAATTTTCGAAATTAAGATTTTATTGTTTTTTCTTTCTGTGTAGATTCTGTGATTTTTTTTTTTTTAAATAAAATATGGAGGATTATTATGAGGAAAAAAAGGTTTTTTTTTTATATAAAATATTAAATACCTACTTATTATTGAAATTTTAAATTATGTATCTTGACATTCTTTTAGAGAACATATTATGTTTAAGTTGCGATTAAAAAAGAACAGTGATTAGAACAGTGGCAAATCATCAAATATCACTGTTTCTATGTAATGCTATCTTCGAATTGAAATAACAGCATTGCCAGTATATTCAAAGATTAATTAATTGGAAAAGTATTAAATTCAAGGATTAATTAACGATTCTAGGAAATGAAATTAACTTGACCAATGTGATCGGTCAGACGTGCTTACCAATCATGATTAAATTCTCTTCTATACGCTAGTATCGTAGTTATTATCATTAGTTGCAACTTGAAAATATTTATTAATCGATAAAATAAATTAAAACCTTGTTCGCTTCGTTTAATTTTATAACGAAGTCGGATACCTAGTTATATTTTTTTTGTTATATAAAATATATGTAAGTACCTAGGTAGGTATCATTCTCTGGTTAAATTAATTTGAGAAATTTTTTCGGAACAATATTTAATTATTCAAGGGAAGCAAATTTTCATTATGTTATGTTATCCAATCAATTATGTTGATTAATTGTTGTTTATTTGAATTAAAAATGTAAGAACACTCGGTCCTTATATAAATTCTTTTAAATAATGTTCGGACTGGTAAATAAAGATTTAGTTCTTCTGCAACTTTAGTTCAGAGGTCTTTAGTTCAGAGGTAAATTGTGAATTCATCCAAATGTGTTAAATATTAATAAAAAAGTTTTTATTAATTAGGTTTGGTACCTAGGCTTAATTAAAAAAAATTGTATGAATTATAATAATGTTATCTTTTTTGAATAATTCTTATCGTCATTTGTCCAGCAGGTTCACGTTTTGATGAGACGACGAAATTTTTGTTTCTATTCACTGTTTCATGTTCATTTTATTTTTTATTTTGTATATTTCTTTTTTGACAGCTGTCAAATAAATTATTTAGAAATTTTGCGGAAGATTTCGTGGAAGTTTTTTATTGACATCAAAAATATTAAATTTTTAATAAAAAAAAAAGTATAATTTTGCTGAAAATTAAAATTCTAATAAGTAAAATTTTGAATAATTCGAGTGGTAATTAAAAATAAAATAAATACATAAATATATTAGTTTCGTTCGAGAATTTTGCGAAAATATTTTTAATCGTATGTAGAAGAAAGAGCAATGTCGGCGTAATACGTCAGTTGTTAATTAAAGAAAGACTGGTTCGCTAACAATAATAATGTCAACAAAGCGAGTCGTTGGCTTTTTTTGCCAATAAATAATTTTCATTTTAAACTTTTAAAATAAAATTTCATAAAAAAAACTTGTTAAAAATCAAATGTAATATTCATATGTTTCAACTGAACTGAAATTAAAAATTTATAATATTACTTAATTTGCTTATTTTTATGTGATTAAATACAGCCGGCTAAGCTTAAATACAGCCGGCTAAGCTTTCGATTTCATTGCTCTACACTTTTAAAGTTGCTCATTTTCGAAATCGATATTTTGGCGCTAAAATGTGTTTCTGTTTTTTCCCGTCAGTCGTACATAAATTATAACTACGGTATTTTCTCTAATTAACTTTTTAAACTTTTTTTTTTAACTACAAACATTTTTTTAAACAATATTTTAATTAACTACTTTTGAATTTTATTTAAATTTTTTTATTAGGAAATTTTCTATGTTCTTTAATCGTGATAAATTGAAAAATTAAAAAAAAAAAATGGCACAAGGTCAATATCAATGGGGTGGTCAACAACAAGGTCCGAACGAAGGAAGTTACAATTTTGATGTACCTGAATTTGGACAAGAATTGTAAGCTACCTATATTTGAATAATATCATAAAGTTTAGTACTCTGTAGTTTACCCATAAGTCTAACGTTGCAATTTTTTTTAAATAATTGTTTATCTTGAACGCTTCTCGTTTTTTACTTATCTTGTTATAGAAATTTTCAAAATTTTGATCCAAGTCAATCTGCAGTACCACCAGACTATAGTGGAGCAAATTATAGTTCTGGTACTGGTATGAGTAGTTTTTATGATCCAACGGCTTATGTTGATAATTATGGTCAAGATCCTAAAGCCTATAGTGGCGGTGATGCTGGAACAGAATTTGATGATGAACCACCATTATTGGAAGGTAATTAATTAATAAATCTAATTTTTCTACATATCTAGATAAATAAGTGATCTATTTTATTGCTTTATTATTGAATAAATGAAAAAACAATAGACCTTCTCAATATACCAAATTACATATTAGTAGTTCAAAATAATGAGAGTATTCATTCTAGATAATCTTAATTTCCCAAAAAAAATTCTTTAATAGCATTCCGGAATGTAAATTAATTATTTTTTAGTTTTGAATAACTAAGAGCCCGTTCCCAAACTGAGACTATTTTAAATCGTAAAATATACCTTTTCTGCTAAAGAAAAATTCCTTTTTTTCAGAAATTGAAATAGGCTTGACATTTAATCTGTATCATCTGCAACGTCTGCTTAAATTTTCAATTTTTTGTTTTTTTTAAAAATGAGGTGCACTAAAAAGTACACCTATAAACTGAGTTTGTTATGGGAAATTTAAAATTTCCCTTTGCAGATTTTTAAAATATAAAATATCATTTCGGAACGATTTTTACGTCAAAATATCTTGATTTGTAAAATAATTGTAAAATAACAGCTGTAAAATCGTGTCGTTCCAAAACTAGAAATTCTAGAAATTAAAAAAATTTTTCAGTTTCTAAAATAGTCTCAGTTTGGGAATGGGCTCTAACTTTTTTAGCTCGCTTAAAAACTCATTAAAATATGGTAAGCTTTCTCGGCGAAAGTGTTTTAGTAGGTTAAATTGGTTTTAGTAGGTTAAATTAAAAAAATTTCAAAGCTAAATATTTGTTAGCTTATATACTATAGCTACCTACGTAATAGAAATATCATTTTCTTCAGCGTTGACTACTAAGCCAATTAAATTTAATTACAATTTTATTTTTATTTTATTTTTTTCAGAATTGGGAATTAACCCAAACCATATAATTCAAAAGGTATGTATATTTTTTACATTATTTGCATAATTAAATATTTTTTTTTTGTTTCAATGTACACAGAGCATATTTTGAAATTTTTCGCAAGGTTAAAATTAATTTGATAAAGCCGAAAATAATAATATTGATTTCCAATTAAAACCCACATTCATAAAATTACTAAATTTTAAGTACATTTTTTCTTGTGCATTTTCCGGAACGGTTCTCAAAATTTGCATTAATGTTACATTTTTATTTTGTATTCTTTTGGATATAAAATTTTTTTATACAAATTCTTATTTTCTTTTTGAACTATTCAAAAAAAAAAATGAATTTTTGAAAAAAAAAAAAAAAAAAAATTATGTTTAAGTTGTAAGTAAATTTGTTTCTCTTTCTCGAAATTCTTTCATGTTAGGTAAGAGGTGCTTTTATACCAAAAAAAATTTAATCATATACTTAAGGGAGGAATGAATTTCGGCCATAATTAAGGTTTTTCAACTTAGATAACACCCCTGAAAAGCTTTAAATTGTTAAAACTAAAAAGGACATAAATTTACTAAGGCAAACCACAATAATATTTAAAAGCCTAATTTTTTTTTTACTGATGAACAAAAAGATATTTAAAAAAGTAAGAGAAAACTTTACTCACGTACCTATACTTTGTTTTGATCATTAAAATAAATTAAGTTCAAGTTTTAAAACAAAAAATTTATTTTAAAACGAAAATAAAGGGAGGAAACTTTTACTAATTTCTTGCATTAGCTTCTATTTATATTTCTGAATTGCTCATCGTAGAAATTTTAGAAATAAGTTAATAACTTCGCTACACTTCAGGTTATAACTTCGCTACACTTCAGGTTACAAACACAGAATTCCGTGTTTTGCAGAAAAAAAATAGGTTCGTTCTGTGTTTGGTACTTGGTTTGCCATATAACATTTTTTTTTTTTTTTCATGGTTTGAAAGTCGGTTCGACACAAACCTAGAAATTTTACTACATAGTTTTATTGCATTTCAAAAAAAAAAAGGTATAACCTGTCAATTTGCAGAAAATTTATAGAAAAAATCATACTTTAAAATGCTTCGATATAAAAAAAATAATAATAAATTGTAAGTTGTCAAAAAAGAAAATAAATTAAAATATTTTTAAAAAAAAATTTAATATTATTTAATTTTCCTTTTTTTCTTTAAATTAAAAAAATTCACTTTTTTTTTTTAAATTACGAAAAAATAAAAATTTTATTTTACAAAGAATTTTTTTTTAATTTTACAAAGAATTTTTTTTTAATTTCAAACCAAACCATCTTTTATAAGTGTGTCACCCCATTCGCCAACCTACTTTCAAACCAAGAAATTCATGGTTGCTAACCTGAAGTGTAGCGAAGTTATTACAAACACAGAATTCCATGTTTTGCAGAAAAAAATGGGTTCGTTCTGTGTTTGTTACTTGGTTTGCCATATAAATTTTTTTTTTTTTTTTTTCATGGTTTGAAAGTAGGTTCGACACAAACCTAGAAATTTTACTACATAGTTTTATTGCATTTCAAAAAAAAAAAGGTATAACCTGTCAATTTACAGAAAATTTACAGAAAAAAACATACTTTAAAATGCTTCGATATAAAAAAAATAATAATAAATTGTAGGTTGTCAAAAAAGAAAATAAATTAAAATATTTTTAAAAAAAAATTGAATATTATTTTTATTTTCTATTTTTTCTTTAAATTAAAAAAATTAATTTTTTTTTTTTAAATTACGAAAAAATAAAATTTTATTTTACAAAGAATTTTTTTTTAATTTTACAAAGAATTTTTTTTTAATTTCAAACCAAACCATCTTTTATAAGTGTGTCACCCCATTCGCCAACCTACTTTCAAACCAAGAAATTCATGGTTGCTAATAACTTCGCTACACTTCAGGTTAGCAACCATGAATTTCTTGGTTTGAAAGTAGGTTGGCGAATGGGGTGACACACTTATAAAAGATGGTTTGGTTTGAAATTAAAAAAAAATTCTTTGTAAAATTAAAAAAAAATTCTTTGTAAAATAAAATTTTAATTTTTCGTAATTAAAAAAAAAAAAATGAATTTTTTTAATTTAAAGAAATAATGTAAAATAAAAATAATATTCAATTTTTTTTTAAAAATATTTTAATTTATTTTCTTTTTTGATAACCTACAATTTATTATTATTTTTTTTATATCGAAGCATTTTAAAGTATGATTTTTTCTGTAAATTTTCTGCAAATTGACAGGTTATACCTTTTTTTTTTTGAAATGCAATAAAACTATGTAGTAAAATTTATAGGTTTGTGTCGAACCGACTTTCAAACCATGAAAAAAAAAAAAAAAATTTTATATGGCAAACCAAGTATCAAACACAGAACGAACCCATTTTTTTCTGCAAAACATGGAATTCTGTGTTTGTAACCTGAAGTGTAGCGAAGTTATAACCTGAAGTGTAGCGAAGTTATAACTGTTCATCATCAGTAAGTAATATAAATTAGAAATGAAGTTGTCTAACATAATAATATATTCAAATAATAAATATCTTCTTATTTAAAATAATTATAGAAAAATATATATTTTAACATTTTTATAAAAAAACAGCAAAAACAAAGCGCGGCGGTGTCATTAA
This sequence comes from Hybos culiciformis, assembly GCA_964007475.1. NCBI lineage: Eukaryota > Metazoa > Arthropoda > Insecta > Diptera > Hybotidae > Hybos > Hybos culiciformis. Next base: position 136,302,608 of record OZ023273.1, on the reverse strand, counting down.
AGAATTCTAGTTATTACTACCTCAGTGATTGCTAATTTTCTTGTACAGTTTTTTTTGTTCGTTTTCACATTTTGTCCATATTCAGTTCAATTGCAGTTAAAAAATTGTTTAAAAAAATTCACTACCAAACTGTCATTTCGATAAAATCAAATCAACTGAACCAAAATTAAAGAAAGTTGAAAAAATAAAAATTTATATTAAAACATTTTTCTGCCATTAAAATTTTATGATTTTTTTTTTATTTCGGTTGGGTGGCAGAAAAATGATTCTGCAAAATGTAAATTGCATGCAAAACTCTTACATTTTTTTTTTTAAACTGATGATTATAATAAAATAATACAATTGTGCAATAATCATTATTGCAAGTTGATTTAAGAAACGAAAATAAAAAGCTTAACGATGATTATTTTAGTACTTTAAATTGTGAGGGTATTAAGAGAAAAATTCGCAAGATTTCTTAATTATATAAAGGTTACTTAAATTTATTCTTTTTATTTTATTAATGTTCATTGTATGGTATAAACATTGGAACTCTGTGTTTCTTAATATTTATTTCTAGGATAAACATGATATTAATATTCTAATAAATATTCAAATGTACAATAATGCTAGAATTTGATACTAGGGCAAATTATGGTGAATAATCTAAATATTGTCCATTCTTGTATATCTCATCATTTTAAAAACATTTAAAATACACTTGATTTATGTGTTCAAAATATCTGTTTGTGTATATATATTTACATGTGTGAACATATATTTTTAATTTTATGTGAAGTTTGAAGAAAATCGTATATAATAATCGTACATATATTTATAATTATTTTATATTATATTATAATATTATATTATATTATATTATATTATATTTATATTTCATTTTTTAATGGACTAGAATATTATAAGTTTTTCTCGATCGATTTATAGGTAGGTATAATTGGAATCACGAATTAAAATGAATAGTTCTTTTGATCATTAAATTTTATATCTTTCTTCAAAATAGAGTACATATTATTTTCGTGTACAAGTTTCCTAAGCACAAATACGTTTTAAATTAAAAAAAAATTTGACTTCGTTCAAAGTTCAAAAGAATTTATTCTAATGTTAGTTGGGATGCAATAGAAAGATAGGATCTAATGATGTAAAATGTGCGAAATGTCATTTACGTCTAAAAACACGACTGACATTAATAAATCTAATAAAGTTTATATTTTTGCCTCTAGGTTTTTGTAATATTTTTAATTACTAACATTTTTTAAAACAATTTCATAAAATTTGAATTATGTTAAATTAATATAATAGTTAAGAGTTAAAAAAAAAAGAATTATTATCCAAACATTTTATAAGCAACAACAAACTTATAAAGAAGTCAGCCACCAAATTTGTTTTCTTGTTGTTGCTATTAAAATATTTACACCAATGACGGGAGATGAAAAATAAACTTTTTTGAAATTATGTATCTTTGTAAAAGTTAAACTTTAATTTATTTTATCGGTTTATTCTCGTGACCTTTATTTGGAAGTAAAAATAAACACTTTACTTTGTTATTTTAGTTTTTCCCAGTTGAGTAAATTTTGTAAAAAATTTTATTACATTATTTTATAAAAGACATGATGAATTAATTTTAATCTTATTTTTCTAGATAAATTCGGAAAATTAATTATAATTTTTTAAAAGCCGCTGTTGTAAGATTTCTAACAGCTCCAAACAAATTTTTTTTCGATGATTTGGGCTTGAAACATGGTTCTTATAAGTATTTTTTAATGTTGGTTTTCCATATTTAAAAAAAAAGAAGAAAAACCGAGAACCTATTTTAACGCGGCAATATTAAGTATGAATTAAATGTATAATTTATGATACTGACTATTAACATGAATCTGCTGGAAATGCCCTAAAATTTACCATAACAGAAAAACAACATGTTAATAGACAATTTCATAAATTATCAAAATTAACTAATTACTGTGATTTCTTAAGTTACAAGCTTGAAGTGACATAATATTTAGGAAAACACAGCTTCGTTTATTTGGAAAAAAATCATCTAGAGTAGTGATTCTCAAGCACTGTGCCGCAGCACTTTTGTGTGTCGCCAAATTTTGAAATTGTTAAAAGTGGCCGAGACAAATATTTATTTTTAATTTTGTACAATGTGTCTTAAAATTTTTATTGTTGAAATTCGTACTTGAAACATATTTTGGTTCTATATTAGGATACTATATTAGATGAACATGGCATAATTTGGCTTTTTTACACTTGTACATTCAGATTCATTAGTACAAGTTTAAAAATGCCACATTAGTATTATATATATCTTATGTAGAAATCCGTAAAAATAGTTTTTTTTAGTGAATTTATGAAACATCCACTTTTTTCCATTTTAGGAAAAGGATTAATAAGCATAAAATCACCATTAACGCAAATTTTTCTTTTTATATTCTTTTTTATATTTATTTTAGTTATTCTTTAAAAGTTTTTTTGCTTTTCATTATTCTTATCTTCAAAAAGGAAAAAGCATTTTTCCTAGTTTTTTTTATGTTTTCTGTGAAAATTCTTGTTGCAAAATGCTTAAATTTGCAGTGTTTCAATTTGCATTGCACTCAAAATTTCATTTTTACAGTTTTTTAACGCCAAATAAATTTTTTGAAATAACAATTTTATAAAGAGGCTATATATCTAGTATTCTATTCTATAGTACTTATAATGAAATCTTTAATTCTTTAAAACTGTGTAAGTGCATAGCGTTCACAATTCGATGAGTTCTTTGGAAATAAAAGATTTGTTAGTCATCATAACCATAACGTTAACCATAACCAATATTTTTTCTTTAACTATTAATTTATCCTTTGTTTATAATTTGTAATTATACAATTAATTTGACTATTCTTGAAAGGTTTTATCTTGAGAGTCAAGTTCGAAGGACCAATTGTAATAAAGTCATTGAAATTTTGTAAATAAATTTAAAACTTATTAAATTTTTCCTATAAATATTTCAATAAATATGGAAATAACAATTTTGAGTCTTATTTATTAATAAATAGCTTCACCCAATTTTTTATATTTAATTTTTATTATACAAAACAGATTTACCATCACGCTCTCTTTATCCAGTGCGCTCTTTATTTATTTGCCTTAGTGCATAAGAAAAAAAAAAATTAAATTTAATAAAATACTATTATTATCAAGGAAAAACATTTTGCTAAAGATTTATGTTTCTGAAATTAAAAGAATATTTTCTTAATTTAACAATAAAAAAAATTTCATTTGATAAAAGGAAGAATGATGAAGAAAAGGACGAAGTCTTTTTTTTTTGTTATTTTATTTTATTTTTTCATTTTGAACGTTTACACATATTTTCTATGGAATTAAAATGAAATAAGTTTATGGCAACGAAAGAAGAAAAAAAAGTTTATGGCGCATAATGACCAACCATTAGCATTTTTACAATTAACATTTCAAGATATTATTATATATATAATATACATTTTATATATAAAATTGTTGTAATCATAATTTTGTTATATTTTTCGTATGATTTTTATTTTTTTTTCTAAGAGAATATGAAATAAATATTCGTAGAAGGAAAATTCTTATATTTGGAAAGTCGGATTTGGTGAAGAGGAAATTTTACTTTTTTTTAAGGAAAATAAGAAATTTTAAGATCGTTCGATCTTTCTGCTTCTATAATTTTTTATATGGATACCTAATTTTCTCTAAATATACCTAATTATTTATAGACCTTGGTTTATGTAGAGTACATATGAAGATGTATGTAAATTTACACGTAGTTCTATAACATTTGATTTTATAATCCTATACATTTTCGATTTCTAAAACAATTTAATTTTATTGCATAAAAATAATGTTTTAACATCAAAGTAAAAAAAAAATTAAATTGTGAAAACAATAAAACAAGTTTAGGTTCTTACATTTTGATTTGTTTTATTAGTTAACTTTACGTATCATATTTTATTTCAGCTAACAAGATTTTTTTTCCCATTAATTTTTTTTTTTAAATAGAAAAAAAAAATAGAAACATTTTTCAGGATTATATATATATTGTAAAGTTTTATGTCATTTTAACTATAGAATTAAAAAATAATGGGGGGTTATTCCACGATAAAGTTTCAATATTATTTCCAATTAAAATTTTTATGTATTATTTTAGTAGCTGGTGTTGAATTTAAAAAACGATTTCAATATAATTCAATTGTATATCCAGAAATAATTTATAATATTTTGAATTTTTCATTGTGGTGGGACCTTGTCCTCCAATCTTAAAGAAATTCTAGTTTTGATAATTTGTATTTGTTGAAAAGTTAATTTTTTGTTCTAATATTTTACTTAATATTAATATATTCAATATATATACATATATATATTTTTTAATTTTATATTTTAAATCTCTTGAAATTTAAAAACATTGAAAATGATTTTAATGAATGAATTAAGAATTTTTTAATTTGAAATTACGAAAGCCCTTGACGTTATGGAATAACACATACAATATTGTGTATACAGTTACATATGCAATATTTTAGTAACATTTTCATAAACTTCATGTATTTTTATTATCCTTCGTGTTAAAACCATAAAACTCAATATATATATGTATGCATATTTTTTATTTTTTATTTTTATCACATTCACTGGAAAGCATAAAATAAAATGAAGAGAAAAAATTTAAAAAGTGCCACTATTTTTACTAAATTTAAATATATATATATACCTATATATGCAGAATGTATTCTTCTTTTTTTTTTTATAACGTAATTTAATATTGTGTGCACAAATTAAAAAAAAAAATTATTCTTTTTTTTTTTACTTTCGGATAACTAACGGAGACCCATGGTTGAATTAAATTTAATTTAAAGGATTTACAAAATGATATTGCATTGAGATTTCAAAAATTTTATAAAGCTTTTTATTCATTTTATTATACATATATACATAAAAAAAAAATTAAATTGAAATTTACATATTGCCCACTTTCCAGGATTCATAATTTTTTCATTTTAATGTTATTAAATTTTTCTTTTTTTTTTTGAGAAGGTCGATACAAAATTGGGGAAAATATAAATGTAGGAGTATACCATTGCCCTTTAATAGTGTATAGAAAGCTTGCAATAAATTTTATTGAAATAACAAATCAAACAAAACAAATCTATTTAGACTCCTTAATGTCACAACTTTCTGTATATGTACAGAGTTATAGGTCCGTAAAACTCACAACAATAACAGAAGGATTAAAATTTACAGAACTAAAATTGTAATTAATAATTATTTACTTTACTTATGAATACTCTGATTGACATTGATTTTGTCAATTTTATGGAAGATTTGTTCGAATTGAAAAGTTTCATTAAAAAAATAATACAATCAAAATATGTGTTTCTACAAATATATAAGCACATAACTATATAAGTTTTAAATTTTATTATTAACATAAATATACTTTTTAAAGTTGTCTATATTTTCAACAGTATCTTTTTGCTTCGAAAAGAATTTTTTTTTTTTTTTACATTTTTAACAATATATATAGTTTTTCACGTAAAAACACCAAGTAAAATAAAGATATAAATAAAATTTTAACATAAATATTGCAACGAAAATTATTTTTTGTTTAAAGCGAAAAATTCATATCCATCAATGTACATATATGCATTTTATATACATCTGCACAGTAAAAGTATTGTGTATGTTAGCTTACATTCTTCTCATGGTTCAAACCTATATTTAATAAATTATTTTAGTACTATTATAGGACTATTATAATTATTGCGGTCAGTTCATTATTATTTCATCTTTCAAATATTTAAATTGGCCATTGTGAATTGTTTTGAAAAATTAAAAAAAAAAAATTAAAATTGGTTTATTAAAAATTAGATGTAGTAAAAAGATTAAAATATTCATACAAATTTCTTACCAATATAATTCAATAAGTTTATTCGTAAGAAATTCTTTATGAAAACGAATTGTATGCTTATAAGGTAATTAATGTTACATCAATGGCATTAAACCTTTGGCCTAGCTTTTTACAATATAAAAACTGCCTATTGAAATAAATTTATGGTTTAAATTGTATTGAGAGTATTATTATTTTTTGTACACATATAAAAATGTGTTAAAAAGATTTAAAACAAAATTTATACTCTTGATTATATTGAGTGGATTTATTTTGTAAAAAAAAAAAGTGTAAAAAGATTTAAAATTTATTTGTTTTTATTATATTATTGACATACAACTTATAACTTATATACACTTTTTATCGTATAAATTTTTTTTTTAAACGATAACCTTTGCCATACAATGTTTTTTAAAATGCTATAAGAGTTATATCATACTATATGCAATAATTGGTAATATGAAACTTATTTATACATCATCTTAAAGAAAAATTCTTGTAATGTTCTATAATTCAAATTGTTCATTTATTAATGCTGTAATAAATACATGAAAAATATGGAACTTGTGAAAATTTTCAAATTGTTGAACAAAAAATATGATACCAGTACCTGCTTTTTATTAATTTTAGTAAATTAAGATTTCTATGCTTGAATGTTATATTTCTATTTTTAACCGAATGATTATGCATGAGTATTTGACATTTTTATTGACTTTAAAATCTGTAATTTTTTTAAATTTGATTAGATAGACATAGACATACATAATTTTTGATGTATAAAATTTATGTACCCTGCGGGTTTAAAAATCTATTTCAAATTTCCAGTACTTTTATATTTGTGATTTCGAAATAATATAGAGAAATATAATTTTTGAGCAATTTTGATGATGTTCTATATAAAATATTTAATGTGTTAATGTTATTTTTATTTGATTTTTATTTTTTTTTTTAATGTTGTGTGTAAAACTATTTGTTGTTTGTTAACAATTTTTTATTTTTTTTTGTTAATTTTAACTATTTTATTTTATAAAAATATTTATTTTGCGTTTTTATAAAATAAATAATATTTATTTGAAATTTTTAATTGAAGTTAATTTAAATATAGAATTTAATTTATTAAATAAATAGAATTAATTTTTGACTGAATTAAAATATATTTAGTTTTGTTTTTTTTTTTCAAAAATTTCGGTTTTGATTGTTTTCCGAGACTGCATAGAAAATGATATAATATTTTTTAATATTCATATTGATTTTGAAATCATTTTTTTTGTTAGAAAATTTTTCATGCTTAGCGATAAAATAATACACAAAAAAATGTTTTTTCAAAGAATTCAAATAATTTGTAATAATTTTCGATGGAATTTTTCAAATGTTTTCACAATTATCAAATTTTCATTCACATTATCAATTACCTTTCAAATAATATTACACTAAATAATTAACAGAGAAGAATATAAAATTATTTTGTACCCACGAATTTTCTAATATTTGAATTTGTTTCATCTCGGCTCTATTATTTTGTCTTGTATGTTTTTACAAGTTATATTAATTTTCAATTATTTTAATTCATAATAATGATTAAATTTTATGAACTTTGTTCATAATATTCATTAACTTCTTATACTTTCTTTTGGAAATTTTCATTTTACTATAATGATATTATAAAGTGATCCAGGATATGACAAAAACTATAGTTCATATATGTAGTATAAAATGAATTGCTTTTAACAATTTACATATTTTTATAAATTTTGGGGAAAAATTATTTTGCTGATATTATAATATATAATACGTAATAATAATTAATAGAGGAAGGCATTATAACTAATAGTGTATATAGTGAAATTAACGCTTAAGACAAAAATTAGTAATTTCAGTTTTTAAACCCGTTTCCATGAAAAATGAAAAAACGACATAATTTTCACTAAATGTGAATAAGATTTGGGCTCAACAGAAAACTGAAATATCTACAGAAAAAAAATGAAGTTAAAATATCTTGTAATTGCTTTTTTTTTTAAGTAAATTAAAGATTATAATAATTGATATAAAATAAAAAAAGAAATCAATTTCCAAAAAATTTTCTATTCTACATTATAATCTTTTATATATGGTTTATATATGGTTAAGAAATATACTTATAATTGGAACTTAAATAAACTTTTAATAGAATAACTCTTTATTTTTCATGCATTAATCCAGATAAAATTCAAAAACATACTTAATTCTTATAAGATAATTTTTTATTTTTTTGTAGAAAATTATAAATCCTTATTTATAAACGAAAAGAAAGAAATAATATTTTTAGAATTCTGAATCTGAATAGAAAAAGATAAAGAAAAAAAATAATTTAAGAAACCTACATAACTACATACATATAAAATACATATTATTTTATTTTATTTTTTTAATTTTTTTTTGCTGCTATATATAAATTGAACTTGGATTAAGGATTCTCTAATATCTTTTTTAAACAATCTTAAAGAAAAAAAAAAATTAAATAAAAAATAAAAAAAAAGTTTTTTCAATTTTTTTATGGTTTAAGAATTATTTACAATGCAAAAAAAAAAAACCCAAAAAGAATATTTGGTCTTTTAAATAATAAAATAATTTTTTGTTATTTTTTTTTAAATACAAGGAAAATTGAAAATTTATTTTCTTTGGCCTAAATTAAAATGAACCAAACAAGAAAATTTAAGAGTTTGTATAGTGTAGTATAGAATAATATACTAAGTGCGGTATAGAGAGTATATACTTTAGTACTAACAATACTTGAAAAGTTACAAAATCAAAGTCTTAACAAATTTCAACGCTAATAAATAATCTGAGAACTACAGAAAGTGCATAAATAAATTATAAACGAATTCAAGACCAACCGAAATTCTTTAATATTAAAACTAAAACCTTTGTGAAAGGTTGCACGAAAATATATACTCAAACAAATTTTGGCTATATGTATAAATTTAACTTTATTAAAGTGAAAAAAATTTAATCAATGATTGTTTAATGAAAAAAAAATTTTTTTTCATTTTTATGTGCAATAAAAAACTTTTTTGTTTTGTTTTAAATATATATATGGATGCCTTTAAAGAAAAAACTCGAAATAAAAAAAAATAAAAAAACTTTTGCGGTAAATTTTCTTCAATTGAGATTGTAGGGTGTTGATTTAAAAAAAAAAAAAAAACAGAAATTAAAATGGGGTGAATGTTGAAATTAAAGCAAAAAAAATAAATATAAATTTTTAATCTTTTTGCCCTTTGGAATGTTTTCTATTTTTATTTAAAAATTACAAAGAGAAAACATTTTGAAAACAAAACAAAAAATAAATTGATGTAGGTAATTCCTGGCAAAGAGTCGGTTAAAATTTACATTGTAAATATGTAACAATGTCTTTTTTTGATTTATTTTCAATTAAATACTTTACATGATACTTATATAGAGTTCTCTCTAAAAAAAAATCTCAATTCACCTAACCATCAATAACACTATCTAACGAAAAATTAAGTTTCACACAGAAGGACTATCAAACAGCTGATTGATATTATTGAATACATTTTAAGTATATACACTTTAACGAATTGTATATTCTGTTATTATGATTGTCGGAAAATCTTACATTAATTTTTAGAAATAATTTTTGCATGAAATCATGAAAGGGAAATCATTAATATGATAATCTTGTACTATAGTGTTTGATAACACACAGAACATAGTTTTCGTTTCCATTCCATTTTTAAGGAGAAATGAATGATAACTTTCCTACGGATTTCTGATTACAAAAAAAAAAAAAAATACAAAAAAAACAAAGATGATTTCTTAATCAAAACCAAATTTAATGTCGTAATTAAATGTCTATAAAGTCAAAAGTTCTTAATTGTAGTGCTTTTGTGTCAAAATGTGTGTTATGTTAAAGGACATTTAATTTCTATATAAAAGACATTTTTAAGAAAAATAACACAATATTATAGGGAAATAAAAATGTTAAAGTTAATTTTCATTAATTACGAATTTATCTTTTAGCTTTTGGTTTTTATTAATTTAATTTTTTTTTTCTTTTTCACACGAGTTTCCGTCTTAGGAATAAATGTCCCCCAAAAAAATAAAAAAATTAGAATTAATTAATTAGACATGATATCCGTTTGAAATTATTATTATAAAAAAAGAAAAATGAAATATAAAAAAAAATTTAACTCTCTACACACTTTTAGAATTTTACAAAAAAAAAAGTTAATTTGAATATATATAAATGGTCCCTAAGACCGAAAATAGATTATTTTTATTAACACTTTGGTAAAAGAAATGAAAATTTTCCCAGATTCTGTAGTTGTATTGAACTAAATTTTATTTTATTTTTTAACAAATCAGATGATTTGAGAGATTATAAAGCCCGCTCAGAAGCAAAAAATGAAACAAAAATGCTGCTCTGAAAGTATGCAATCAACAATTTTTCTCTGTACATACTCGTATATTTAAATGTTATTCTTTGCAGCAATAATCATTTATGAACAACATAAAATTTTAAGTAAAAATACGTTTTATTTATTTTTTTTTGTTTTTATTTTTATTTTTTTAAATGTAAACATTTACTAGAACCTTTTTTTTTATTTTATTTTTTTTTTTTGCATCATGGTTTTTTATTTTGTATTTTACAAATATATAAAAAAAATAAAAAAAAATAAAATTATTGATTTCAATAAAAATTTTATGTTTAACAAGCTCAAAACAATTTATCCTAAATAAAAAGTAAATATTTTAGTTTAAAAAAGAATAAAATTGAAATTTGTTAAAATAAAAAAGAAGAATATTTTTACATGTCACAGAAACTTACGGAGGGAAAAGTTTTCATCTACCAAAACAACTAAACTTTTCCAATTCTTTTTTGTTTTTTTTTTTTTTTTTTTTTCATAAAAGAGACATAATAAATATTATGAGGGATTTTTGAAAAAAAAAAAAAAAAAAGAAAAAAATAAAGAAAAGAAAAACAAAACAATAAAGAAAAATCGAAAACTTTTTTAATTTCGTCAAATCATTGAAATCCGTTTCGGATTTAGGTGTACGCAATTTAACCGAATATTTTTAATGTGAAAGTGAATTATTGATTCGTTCACCTGTAATAATAATTATAGTGAAGTAAATTCATCAAAATCAGCTCTAAATTAAAGTTATAACTAATTTCGAAAAATTTCTGAAAAGTTAATCCTATGTGACAAAAATGATCTGTTAATGTTAATGTATTATGTCATAATTTATTATCTCCAGTAATATTGATCAATTTCGTACTGAATTTGAATAAAATGCAAAATTTCAATATCAGGATCGGATTTTTTATTTATTCAGACAGACGAATTCAATTTTGAAGACACAAAATTGAAAAGAAAATCAAATGACGTATGTCAAAGTTAATACATTGTTTTAATTTGAATATGATTTGTGGCTTATAATAAACTATGTATTTAAGTAGTATTTTTGTTATAACAAAATTTAAAATTTTTGGATATAATTATTTTCATTTATTAAAAAATACTATATTGTTCGACTATTCGTTTAATTTATTTATTCTTACATTCAGCAAGTCACATTAAATACGTATCAAATTAACAACATTATTTTCCCATAACTTTTAGTTTGAGCATCCTTCTTGAAATTAAAGAAAAGCTTCATTTAGCCCTTCAAACTGTTATGTACATAAAATTCAAAAGTCATATTTAAAAGAAATCTATAAAAAAAAAAATACTTTCCCTCTCAGGATATCTTCTGACGACGGACATAGAAATTGGAGTTTTTGATTAACAAGTTAGTTAGTATTAATTAAAAAATAAAAACATTTATATTTTCAAAGAACACATAAAAGAATATTTATGAAACAGAAGTAATTATTCTAAAAATAAAATTGCCATTAAAATGTTATACTAGGTACCCACCCAACAGTATAATAGTAGTATGTTAATTTTTATTATTTTTTTTTAAACAAAATTTCAGAAAAATATTTTAATCCTTTGATTATTAATAAATGAATCGTATTCATTATACCCCGTCACATATAATTTATATTCTGACGTATATTTTTTTACTACAAAATTTATGTTTGCTCAGTAAAATTTAGAGAGTGAAAAAGTTTTAATATTTCTTTTGGGGCCAAAAGGATCATCGTAAATAGAAAAAAAAAAGTATATTATATATATACATGTGTATACCGAAAATAAAAATAGAATTTAACTTAAACAAAAAAAAGAAAACAAAAACAAATCAGAACTTTTTTTTTTTTTGCAAAAATAAAGGGAAATTGTTATCTGAATTTCGTCCTTTTTTTTCATTCCAATTTTCGATTGATTTTTTTTTTTTTTTTTTTTCGTGGAAAATTATTTCTTTTTCCTCTTGTTAAATTGAATTATTCAATAAATTATATCTGAGAGCTTATCTTATATATACCAAACCATATAAATCTGTAGCCAAAACAAAAAACAAATATATATGTACATTGTACATACAATAAATACAAAAAAAAAAATAAAAATAAAAAATTATATGAAAATAAAAAGAGGATTTATTTTGTAATTAATTTTTTTTTTTTCGATATTTATGTTCATTTTCGTTTGTTTGAGTTTAATCATACGGTGTATCAAAAGGAAAAATATAATGCTTTTGGGCAATATTGTTTCTTCGCATGTACACTATAATAATACATGTACAGAACATATATATTTATCTTCTTTTTTTTTTTTTTTTTCTTGAGAACATTAATTTTTTCCTTTTAAAATTGAAAATTATCTTGTTAAAAGATATACAATGTATATTCTTGTATATATAAAGATTTAATTTTTTTTATATTTGTACGAGAATAAACGTCAGATATATATGAATGTTAAAATATAAATACTTAATGATGTAATATTAGAAAAGAAAGGCTTTAGAAATTCAATTCATTTTTTTGGCTGGTGGAAAAATATATTTTCTGACATGTTGTAACAGTTTTTATAGATTTCCAAAGTATTGGTTTCAATTTTATGAGGTTACAAAAATTTTGTAGCCTAATTTAAGAATACAAAATCATTCAATTTTTTAATTTAAAGCAGAAAAACAGACAAGTTCATATTTTAAAATTAAGAAAAACAAAAATTTTAGAAAGGGTTAAAAATGTTTAAATTATGTCTGTTAGAACAAAAGTATAATATAATATAAAGAAATTAGTTAATTTAGTTAAAATTTACGATTCTAAAATTATGGGAATGTCGCATCAATTTTGCGGTTCCAAAAATCTTATAAAAATCCGGATTGTATGGATTCCATATTTCTTCAACAAGTGAACTTGTCTAGGATAATTTTTATATTCACTTGAAATACAAGGATTTTTCAATAAAAAGCCAGGATGCAAAAATGCTAAAAATCACTTAAAACTTGAAAACACAGAAAAACAATACAAGTTCACAATTTCATATATCAAGTTATATATAGTAAATATTAATAAAGGATAATAAAAATATAATCCTTAAGAAAAATTGTTTACACTTACGTACATACATATAATATAACGTACATACATACAATTTATAACTAAGTATATTCTTTAATAATAAAATTTTATCCTCATATTCAGTTTTTTTTTTTGCTCATTCTAGATTTTTTTTTTTTTTAAATTGATATTGATAATTTTGTCAATTTTATTATTTATTTTAAATGCAATAATAAATGAATTAAAAATTCGAAAATATACACATTATGTGTATTAAAAAATAATGCTAAAAGGATAATCCGGATTTAATTAAAAAAAAAAAAAAAAAAAACAGAAATTGGTGTATATTTAATTGATTTTTTCAAATAAAAATTTTATTGAAACTTTAATTAACTGTAGAATGTTAATCTTATATTTAATTGAAAAATGCTTTTAAAATATACGAAAAAAAAAACAAATTTATTTCAAAAAATTAATTTTCTTTAAAAAAAAAAAAAGAGTTCATTATTGTTCGCAAAAAGTTATTCTTCTTATGTCTTACTTATCATATTTTAGGCGGGAGTTAACGTTTGTACCGTTCAATTAATTGAAATAAAGTTTCTAGAAATATGCTTATAAATTTTTATTTCTTTTTTCAAAAAGGATTACAAAATAAAAATAATCCAAACTCCATTCAGAATAACTTTCGTTTAAGCTAAAGGATGAGATTCTGCGGTTACAGAATCCAAAGTTAGAAGCATTTAAATGGCCAAGAAAGAATAATGCAGCTGTTTTTGAAAAATGTATTCATTTGAGGTTTAGGTGTCTAAAAATTAACTTAGATGAATAAGCGATTTTATGTGTAAAGATAAAAAGAACTTTAGTCTCCGATTGTGTCCAAGTTTTGAACTGGATAGAATTTTGGCGCAATAGCTATTTTGGAAAAATAAATAATTTAATAATCCGAATATTCTTTCAGTTAATTAATATACTTATTTAAATAAAATAGTATTAAATTTTAATTTTGTATTTTAAGATATAATAATGAAAAATTAAATTAAAAAGTTCATAAACATAAAGAGATCATGGAACTTATCAAAATTTGATAAATATTGGGTAGACTGTTTTAATTTATTTTAAGGTTTTTTTTTTTCTCTTAGAAACAATTTCTAATATTTCATTTTGTGTAAAATAATATAATGATTAATTTTAATTTAATATACAAAATAAAAAAAATAAAAAAATTATGATTTATTTCAAAATGCTTTTTCTGTAGGTAGCTACATACTTTTTTTTTTGGCTTTAAAAATATTGTAATTTTATATTTTTTTGATCGTTTTAATTATACGCGCACAAAAGCCGTCTGAAATTTTATAAATTTTGTCTTTAAGCGTTTTTTTTTTTTTTTTTTAATTATTAAAGTATTCAATTTTTTTTTTTTTTTTTCAGTTTCCATGAAAAAAAAATAAATTCTATCTGCCATGGAATCCTTTTCACAACGATTAAAAGATTAAAGATTTTCTTCATTTTTATTTTTTTAATCAATAAAAAAATCCGCGAAAAAAAAAAGTATTGAGAAAAATTGTTGTTTTTTTTTTTTTTAAATAATAATTAAAAAAAAAAAAAGAAGAAATTAATAAAAAAAATTAATAGGTAGGTAGATACTTTTTTTGTTTTTTATGTAGGCAGACTTTATATAAAATTTTTAAAATCTTTTTATATCTACAATTTATTTTATTTTTCTTTCTAATCTTAGCTTTTTTCACAATTTGTATTCTTTGGAAAAAAAAAAAAATGGAGAAAAAAAAAACAAAACAATTTCATCGAGAAGATTTTTCTTTTTATATATATTCTTGGAAAATTGTGTAGGATATAATATTAACTTTGGAAAATATGTCATGAAGTTAGTATAAAAAGGTGGCATTGTCTTAAATGCTTTTGATAGCAACTAAAAAATAGATATTTTAATATTAACTATATTTTTTCGGTAAAAACTTGATATCACGTTGCCCAGTGCGTTTAGTTGACTATTCCAAGATTTGAACTCAGATAAGAAGAAATTGAGCCATATATTAATAATAAATCTAGTTTCTATGTCAGATATTAATTCAAAAAGTTTTAAAGATACAAGCATGTAAGACAATCACGAATAAGTTTATTTAAATAATAATCAGTTTATATTATATTTATATTAAGCTTTGTAAAATTGTTGATATTGGACCATTATTCGTATTAAATTTATTAATTTTATTATCAACATCCTCAGGACTAACAGAAACTAAACCTCTGTATTTTCCTTCATTGGGGTAAATCATTTGTTATTTGATTCCGCGAAAATTGAACTGCTGAATTGATTGTGAAATTTATTAAAAGTAGTTTATTTTTGGCAATCACAATTTCCCCAATTCATATAGAAAGTTATTCTATCTTTCTCTAGTAGACTGCATTGCAAACTTTTGTTTTGAATAAGAGCTAAAAGTTAAAAAATCAAAATTATATGCCTCTGTTAAATATGTCATTAACACTATACTTTTATCCTATTGTATCTCTTAATGTTTAAAAGAAAAAAAAACCTGAATATGCAAATTTAAATTCATGTCTACGCACTAGGATAAAAGGATAAAACATAAAATCAAAAATTTAAATTTGATTTTCTGTGATTTGCTTTGCTTACTGGAGTGAAAATGCATCAGAAAAAGAGATAACTTGTAATACTTACTTGCTCAATTATTGGATTTAAAAAAAATTTTTTTTTTGTTTTTCTTCCTTTCATAAGTTTTTAAACATTTTGGTCTATTTATAAGATTTTTGTGAACAGATGATAGTATACATAATGTAATATTTCATAAATATTGGACATGTACTATTATGTGCCCATCAAAAAAATTACAAATTTATTATGTTATTTTTTTTTTATTTGTATCTGTGTAATGTGTGTACAGAAATCATAAAGTCAGAAACAGAATTAGTAATTAAGTTACATATCATGTACAGTAGTACAATATAAAGCAGTTGCAATTAATTATGAAAAATATAGCGTTAAATATCTAATAAAAGGAAAACTCTTTCATTCGAGTTGATAATTTTTAATGATAAATTAAACTGGTTCAATATAATGGAAGTTTTTGCCTTATTCTGAATTTTTGCAAAATTTAGTTTTTATTTTTAATTTTTAAGATTATTCAAGTATCGCTTGAACATTTTCGTCGAACTCACTCAGTTTAACTATATTTATATGGTTTTAATTCTTGAGCCTTCTAAAGCACAGAATACAACTTGTTAGATAAAGCATTAAACATCAAAAAAAATTCGCGTACTGAAAAAAATTTAATCATAATGCTATTCGAAGAGATATGGCTACATTTAGGTATTTGATCTATAAAGACGGAGAAATTTCTCAGGTGTATAATTTAAGTTTATATATATATAAGGTTCATGAATTGTGTGTTCATAATTTTGGTCTATAAATACAAATAAATGAAAAAAAAAACAAATTTTTTCCTTTTTTTTTTTTATTTAAAATTATTTTCCCGTGAAAGGCCTTTGAACTGTACTTACGGAGACTTAAGAATTTTATGCCTTTCTTATGCAAAACAGATCTATTATTGAAATATTCTAAATGAATATTACTCTCTACATGAATGGCTTTAGAAAACACATTTTAAGATTTTCAAAGAAAAAAATCTTTTTTTTTTATTTTTTTTGTTAACTTAACATAAATACATATATTTTTTTTTTCTTATTCTTTTGAATATTTATATAAAAATTTCAGAATTTTTTGACATTTAAGGCCATTATTGTTAGAAACATTCATTCATGGTATATTAGAAGAGAAAAATAAAATTGTTGTTTTTTTTCTATATCGAAAGAAAAATAAAGCCTCTTACTTACGAGCTATATTGTCTGAAAGTAAATATAATAAGTAATAATTCCTCACACTTAAACTTTCATTAAAAAAAAATTAAATCTTAATTTAAAATTTTAATCAGCTTATATATAATTGATAACAAAAAAAAAAAAATCTGTCTTTAAACTTTTTTGTTTTAATCACAGAATAGAAGATTTGTCAAAAAAATCTCAAATTCTTAACTTATGCATTAATGACTTCGTTAAGTATTTAACAAAAAAAAAAATACGTTTTTTTATTCTTGCAATTTAATTAAAAAATTTGAATTTACGTTAAACTGAAAAATTTTCACAATTTTGACAGATATTGGAATTCTATATTATTGCATTCGACATTATAGCAGAAGTGTGTCGTTTCACTATGCTTATAGGAATAATTTATGAGAAATAGCACGAACGAAGTAAAATGATTAGGTAACAAATATCTCTCGAAGGTTAAGTAAATTTTAATTTTTTTTATGTTCACATGCATCATTTACATAAAACTTGTAATTAGATGTAATAATGTAAAGAATTTTTCAAGTTATTGCGAAAAACTAATTAAAGACGATATTATTTCGTGTTTTTTTTTAGTACAATAATGCTGAACACAGCCAACGCGGTCACTAACCCTTATTAATTATGATATTATGTATTAAAAGATGTCTTACTATTATTAAGCTGCGAAAAATTTACTGAATTCGTATACTACATCAAAGGGCAATATATTTTTACATTTAAATATAGACTGTGATCAACAATATAAATATAATATCTATTGTATATTTATTCCTTCACTTCAAAAACCATAAATTTATGTAGAATATATAAGTAAATAATTGAATCAACCTTTTTTTTTTTTTATTTTATTTATTGTAATTTAATTATACTAAGAAGAAACAGAAGCTTAATTATAATAGCGAAATAACGAAAAAAAAAAATAAAATTAAAATAAAAATAAATAAAAAGACGAAGGATTAAATTTTGTGCTGTTGGCTGTTTTTCAGGTCAAGAAAAGAAAACTTTTTGGTGTTATGTTCTTTTCAATGTTTGTTGTTTGCTTTCAGCCCTTTTTTTCAGAAAATTCTAACTTTTTTTCCCCCTATTTTGCTTTTGGCTATTCTTTTTTTTTTTTTTTTTTTATAACTAACTTAGTCATCCCGTTTGTGGATGAAAGAAAACTCTTCAGTATCATGTTGGAGGTTTTTTTTTTTGTTAATTTTCATCTTATAATTTTATTTTTTTTCTATTTTGAAGTTTATATATAAAAACATTATTTATAGAAGAACAGAAGGAATTATTTTTAATTGATTAAATTAAAATAGAAAATACCGATTATAATCTACTCTACACACTTTTATACTTACATTAATTTTAAATATTTTAAAATTTTCAATTAAAACATTAAAATTCTTTTCTTTTTTTTTTTTAATTTTAATCTTTATAATTAAAACATAAATTCTATACTTTTAATATAGAAATTAATTTCTTTGTGAAGTTTATTTCTTATTATTATTACAGCTTCAGTGGTTGATAGAAATTTGTATATCTTTTTGATTTTTTAAATGTTTCAGGCAATTTCCCGTAAATATTTTAAATCATATTTTATTCGGCTTCTACATTAAGTGAAAACTTACATTGCTTCAAAAAATAAAAATGAATTTATAAAGTTCTAGATTTATTATCTTCGAAAATTGCTCTACTTATGTCTCGTCTTTATAATATCGTAAATATTTAATAATCAATTCATATAATTTTCATATTCAATAATTATTTAGATTTAAAATTTTAACAAGATGACAATTTATTTTGAAATTTCTGTATCATCTTCTATTGATGAGTTGAATTTCTATTTTATGTTTCATGTTTCATATATGTCACTTTTTTGAATTACTTGTTCTCTAGAAGGAGAGAGAAAAAAAATTATTGATTACATTAAATACATCATATAAAAAAAAAAATTAAAAAATTTATCATTACAAGAAAAGAAAGAGCTTTAAATCAAATCATTAAAAAAAATCATTTAACAATATTAAAACCAAGAGCTATACAATCATTGAAAGTCATTAGCAATGTTTGCAGTTTTTTTTTTATCAGTTTATGACAAAAAATTCCCATTTTCCAGATTATATACGACTTCCTTGAAAATGTTTAATTTTTTTTTCCTGTAGTTAGCAATCAAGTTATTATTTTAACAAGTTTCACAAAAAAGTAATTAAGATACAGATGACTATCTTTAAAGTAATAAGTTTAGTTAGATTTTACCATTGACTTTAGAGTGCTCAAAATTTGAAGAAGAGTATTTGAATCACAGTAATAGAAAAAAAAAACAAATAAATTAAATCTACAGACAGTATTTTTTCTACTCTCTATGATTAAGATAAATTTTGATGTTTCATTAAGCAACCAAATATTTTTATATTTTTCTCAATCAACCTAAAAATAAAAGTTTTCAATCTTTTATTTAAATGTCACAAAATGAAACGTTTATACGTTTTATTTTCTATCCCACTTCATTTCTAATTCATATTGATGAGTTTTTGTGTTTTTAGCTCAGTTCATCAAACATTTATAGATTTTTTTTCACAATATATGTATAATATAAAAAAAAAATGTTTTGCTGCATAAAGATTTTAATAAAAATCCACTAAGCGAGCTCTTCATGAATCCACGAAAAATAAAATATAGGGAATTTTTATATTGGTACTTAAAATTTATTCAGTTGTCAATGTACCTATAATATTATGTGTGTCCTAAATATTCACAATGTAAAATGTACGAGTGTATTACAACCTAAACTATCATTTAAATTTGGGTGTTAATTTTCAACTTTAGTTGGGGCTTGTTCATCTTTAATTTTTTTTTTTCTTAAATAATGATTTCTTTATCTGATAATATATGTTTAGAAACTATTTCAGGCAGAGTTCAATTTCATATTGGTGACTGATTCTACAAACAAATTTGTAATTTTGAGATAGTACAATTTAAAAGAGATTTTTCAAATTTTTTCTTTAAATAACTTTAAAGTATAAAAACTATAGGCATATATTTTTAATTTGAATATTACGAGGCTTGTTAAAATAATTAATATTATTGCTTATGGCTTAAATGTTTTAATTTACTTAATTTTCATTATTTTGAACACGTAAATAAATATTTTAATCAAATATAAGTAGCTAGGGACATTATTTAGTACAATGGAAATTATTTCTTAAAATAATAGATAGCACTTCTTTGGAATTTTCAGAAATTTTAACAGAAAAGAAAATCCTTTAATTATACACACTTCTGCAAAAAAATCAAAGAAAAATTTTAGGTATATTTCTTGGTAATCCTTGATTTTAGAAAGTGTGTAATGTAAAAAGCGAATACCATCTGTCAAGTACTTTTTGGCTTTTAGCTATATATTTTTTGATGAAGGAAAACAATTTTTTTTTTCTGAACTTTTAGCATGATGTAGATTCTAATTTTTTTTTTTCAACCATTTAATTAAAGCGAATATTGTTTTAAGTTGAAAATATGAAAAAAAATTTTGTACACAAGGAATTTTTTATGTTAAAAAAAAAGTAGCTTCTTCTTCTTCTTCTTCTATTTATATAGAAATAGTTTCATTACTTTTTATATTTTAATGCAAAAAGTTTTTTCCCCTTTTTCTATTTTTTTTTGCGTCTTTATGCTTTTGAATGACCTACCCAAGTATAGAGTTAGAATAAATTTGCGAATATTTTTTTTTTTTTTTTTTTAAAGACATGACAAATATTTTATATACATAGCATCATCAAAAAAAAAAAAATATGTCTTAGATAATTAAGTTATAAAATTAACTGGAAACTTTATTTTATTTTTTTTTCTAATTCTACTTTCATCTCAATTTTTGACCCAATTTTCAAGAATGAAGAAAAGATTTTTCATTTATATTATAGAATCGTAGTAGTTAGTTGTTTGCCTTATGCTTGGAAAATTTTTTTAAGAATTGTTTGATCATTATCATCAGCATCATCATCATCATATTCTGAGGGTTATATATTATATATTTATATATATCACAAAAATATAATATGTTTTTCATATACACACAGAAATTTGTAGAATTGTATGTATAATGAATAAATTTAAGTTTAGAGCAATTATACATATTATTTTTATTTGAAAATCATTTAAAATGAAAACAAAACAATGTTTTTATATGCCATTTCATAATGAAATATATATGATTCTATAAAGTAACTTTTCGTATGTGATTCCATAAGACATAAGGATATCATAAAAATAAAAAAAATAAAATATAAATCTGGATCGCTGAAATAATTTTGTTTTAAAACAAAATTAATGAGAACAAAACATTTAAGATAATTTTATTTTCTTATTTTGGGGGCTATCTGGTTTTACAATTTTGATAAAAGTATCTATGTTTAATTAATTTGTTTTTTTTTTTTGTTAAACACACTTATAAAAAAAATTTTGTTAATAAACTTTTCTCAGCAAAAAAAATTTACCAATGATTATTTTGAGTGTATAATTTCCCAGAATTAAAAAAAAAACTTATTATACTCTTTTGAAATAAATTTATAACTTATAAGTCAGTTTGATGAAAATCTTGCGTTAATTATTTCTTTTCAAAACTTTTGATTTTTACTTTTTTTCTTTGAAAAAAAATTATATACATAGGTATATATATTTTCTTTTTGGTAAAAATAAGTATATATGCATAGAGATAATTTTTGGAGCGTGAAAATGCGTTAGATAAATCTGCGGAAAATAAAAAAGGATCTAATGTGGGAAAGTAATTTGTGGTTTATACTTTTTTTTTTATGTTTTAATTATTCTTTTTCTTTTAAAATCCTAAAGAAAAATTAAACATTATTTATGGTTAAAAAAAAAAAAAGGAATATTTAATAATAATGTCTCAATTCCATATACCATAATAAATTTATTAACTGACAAGCGCGACGACGATAATAATAAGTTGTTCGACATAGTCCTTGATTTTAAAATTTACAAATTAAAAAAAAAAAAATTATTATACATTGTTTCTCTTGTGTAGGTATAAATTAATAAAGTTTTAATCTTTAATATGGGAATATTTGTTTATGCTTGTGAATGGAAAATTCTTAATACCTTAACTTCTAGTGAGGTTAAATAAAGTCAATATTTAATGTTTCTATTATTATTTCAGTGATTCTATTTTTTTTTTTTCAACAATTAAAGAATTTTTCTTCAATAATTTTTCCGTAATAAAAATATTATATTATTTTATATATTATATAATTTAATAACATACAGAGTTGGTTATGTAGATTTAGGCACAGTATTATTATGAATAAAACTCTCACAACCAAATTGATTCAAATTTACGCACACATACTTTTAATATCTAATATAGATTTAAGATTTATTTTGTATTTATAAAGAATATAGCCAATTATTATTATTTTATATGTAAGTTCTATTATTATTATTATTTTTTTTTTTTATAAAAATGCTGAGTTTTTTTTTTATTAAAAAAAAAAGAAGAAGGAATTTGTAAAATAATAAGATTCTTTTTTAAAGGATAATAGGACCAGCAAAAAAAAATAAATAAAAAAAAAATAAAAAACAAAGTAAAAAATAATAATAATAATACAGCACGCTATAATATCTCTTCTTATTCGTTTTTTCTCACTCGCATCAGTGACCATAAAGGACATTAATTTTATACTCTCATTTCTAAATGTTTTTTGGGTAATAGGATTTTCTATTTTTTTTTTTTGTTTTTTTTTTGTTTTTTACTTTAAATTTGTATTTCCGTTGATTATTAATACTATACTTACTATACTATATATATTTCAGGTGGTCTTAAGAAACCAGTAATTTTTTTTGTTATTATTTACTGACAACTTTATTTTAATAAATTACTTTTTTTTTTTGATTAAAAATTAATTATTTTTGTTGTAAAAAAAGCATACAGATTTCTGTTCATAAATTTTCTGTGTACATATCACTATTGATTTTTATGCTTGACTTCTTTGATATGTTACTTTATAATGTTGTGTATGTAAATGATGTAAATATAAAAGGATGATAATAAAATATTGTCATATATACAATATATATAATATAAGTATATCAAAACATGTCCAAAGTCTGTAAATTCAAATTAATTTATATTTATTATTAACTTTGTGAAGAAATAATATAATATTATTATACAGGTCTTTTGGTGGAACCCGTTTCATTGCGTGTTTATGTTCAAGAGACTTTTTTTTTTCTTATCTTTTAAGTGTTCAGCTTAATGGAGGCAACAAACGGAAATGTTATCAAATTGCTTTTTACTTTTTTTTTTTTTTTTTTTGTTTCTATTTGTAATCATTACAGATTAGTTGATTGTTTTTTATACTTTGGTCTTTTAAAGATAATCAGGATAATAGATGGCAAGGATTTCCGATAAATGAATGTTAAGAACATTAAAATAGATTTTGTAATTAATTAAATTGAAATTATTTTTGTCATGAAATAATTTTTTATATCAATTAAATTTTGTTAGAAAAATAAAAATTTTTCTATAATTTTATTGCAAAATCAAAATTTTCAATAATTTAATCTAAACTATGATTTCAATATGAGTATATTTTGATGATTTCATTAATACTATTATTTCGTAAGATTAGTTTTTTTTTTTATCATTTTATTGGAAAATAATTTTTAGTTTTGTTTTGAATACATATTTTTATTTGTTTGAAAACAAAAACAGGATACAATAAAATAAATTTAACACTTTAACATTTCGGGAATAATAATTTTTTGTGATAATTTCGTCAGTTCAAATTTCAGATTGATTTAAATTTATCGGGCTTATAGACTATTAACCACAGATAAAGAAAGAAAGACATAATAATCTCAAAACACGTCTTGCTACTAAACTTCTACATGGCTTCAAACAAACTAATTAAAAAGTTTCGTATACGAATTATTCTATTGTGAAAAACTTTTTAATATTTGTTGCTAAATAAAAAGCCATTTCCGCAGTCATATAGATTCAAATTAAAAAAAATTCGTCATTTGAATTAAATTTTCAAGTGCCTCTGGAAAATATTTTTATCGTTGTTATACTTTAAATATTCATAATAAATAAAAACGGAAAAAATAAAACGAAATGAGTGTTCTAACTTTTATTTAATAGGAAAAGCAATGAAAAATATAAATTGCGAATGAAAATATAGGTACTCAAAACATATATAGGTCATATTCAAAACATTCATATGGCCGAAATATATACGAATCTCTATGTATATAATTATTTTTTTTGTTGGAAAACATAATTTAATTTAAAATTTTTGGACACAGGCTCAAGCAAATAATAATTTATATTTAGATTGCTACTATATATACAAATACAAGTGAAATAATGGCAAAAAAGTTTTTTTATCTAAAATATTAATAAATAATAATCAAATTATAAATACATTTATTATTTGATGTACACTATAATAGTTATATCGAAAGTACTATTGTTGGTTAGCATTATTTGTTTAATCAGTTTAAATTTAAAAAACAAAACTCAAAAGTGGTTTCCAAATATAATCAAAGGTTATTTTTTTCTATGATGTTTATTGTATATAGGTAAAATCTATTTCAAATATGTAGTGTAAAAATGTAAAAATAATATTTGCCTTTACTTTAGAAATCAAATAAAGTTAACGCTTCCGAAAAAATTGTATCTTATTGGTGATATGTGGTGCACATATGTAAAAAAAAATTATAAGAGATGGTACGTTTTCGTTGCTTCTTATAGTATCGTCATAAATTGTATTTGAATCTAAGCATAAATTTCGATGAATGTAATGGAAGATGATATTATTTATTAAACTATATGTATTTAGGACAATAAAAATAATATAAATTTATTTCAATTTCGGCTCCCTGTGATGAACTTATTAGGTTAGGAATAATATCCGCATACTTTTCCTTTCATAATGCTTAAAAAAAAAAATTCATATTGTTGCAAATGAAATTAAATTTTGTTTACTTTTTTTTTTTTTTTTTGCACAGTTTTATTATTTTTTCATCAATTATTTCATCGATGATGTGAATAAAAAAACATAATTTTTTTTTTGTTGATTATTTTCAAGTTTTTCACGTATTTATGTATAAATAAATATATGTATAAAGCAAATTTTTTGATTTATAACATTTTATTTATAAATTTGTTAAGAGTATACAAAAATTTAATAAAAATACATTCGCATTTATTTGCGTTAGAAAATTAAATTTTTATATTAATGAAAAAAATATACATATATACACATATCTACCTACTCTTATATTATTTATTTATTTAATGAATATAAAAACGACGAAATAATGAATATTTTATTTTATTTTTCATATTTTCTGTTTGACATTTTTGCTGCGATTGAACTGATTATTTGTGATAGAATCATATGAGAAATGACTTTGATGTGCTTTGATCTAGTAATAAATAGAAGTTTCGAGCTTTTATTTTTGCTTCTATCTTCGTAAAGTTATGATTTCGAAAATTTGTTGAGAAATTAAGTCCACAAAATTAAAAGACTTTGTTAAGATTTTGTTTGTTTTTCAGAAATTTTAGAATATTTTATATTATTTTGTAAAATTTTTCAACATATAATTAAATTTAATAAAATAAAACTATTTAAAATTGTAAATTATATTGACTTTTTATTTTGTTACAGACTCTTTCAGTTCTAAATCCATTGAGAACAACAGAACAAAGTATTTTACAGGATACAGATATGGCAGGACCTTTGGTTTTTTGCCTAGCATTGGGTGGTTTTCTTTTATTGGTAAGTAATGATATTAGTCGTATAGTTATATGATTTATATGAGACTTTTTTTTTTTTTTTCATCGACTAAGATTTTTGAATTATAAGACAGAGATTAACAGAAATTTTAGAATTTTGAAAACTTTCATTCATTGGATTATCTATATCTTTTCAACTTCAAATTGAAAATAATCATTTTCAAATTGGAATTAAAGTATTTAACATAATTTTCAACAAAGATAAATTTGATACATGCTTTTGTATAATATTTCGATAAATTATCAAAAATAAATATTTATATATAACTTAAATTTATTTAATTTATTTTAAATTTTCTTTTCTGTAGAGTGGTAAAGTAACATTTTCGTATATTTATGGAATTGGTGTACTCGGATCCATGGCATTCTATTGTTTACTATCCTTAATGGCAACTCAGGCTACTGTTACATTTGGCGCTGTTGTCTCAGTATTAGGTTATTGTTTGCTTCCAATGGTTGTTTTATCAGGAATTAATGTTTTAATAACAATTCAGTAAGTATAATATTTGTTGCTTTTCAAGGATGATTTTGGGTTTTCTTCATTGCGTCGTCGTTTACTATTGTTCTCATATACTTTTTTAATGCAGTTACAATTATGATCATATTTCATGGATAAAATATGATTAAACATTTTTTTTTCCCTTATACTTGAAATGAGATTTTTATAGGATTTTACCTTGATATGAAAAATGAACAAAAGAAATATTAATGAAAATTTAAAGAAAAGAAAAATTAATCAATAAATCGTCGATCCCGTACAATAATAAAAATGTTTAAAGTAAATCTTATTCCAATATTTTTGAATATTTTGCATAGCAATAAATTTTCAATAAATAGACTCTTATTTCGTTTCGATCTGAATTGTTCTAAAATTTAATTTAACAACTATCAAAATACCTTAGAAATAATGACAAAAAGTATTAAATAAAAACTTTTATTGATTTTATAATGAATTCAAGAAACTCCCAAAAGACATGTAATATTGCTATAGGGAACGAGCGATATAAATTGTGAATCAGAAAATATTAAGCAAGAGAAAGATACATAAAAATGAAGTAAAAAAAAAAAAAAAAATCAATCAATTTATTTTTGTTTCCTGTTTTCCATAAAAAAATATAATAAGTCCTTGATGAATAATTATCCTGGCTTTATTGAAATAAAATAATAAATTGAAAGAATTTTTTTTTTTTCGATATTATATTATTTTCTTTCGAAATTCACGTTTTTATCTCATTTCTGGTTAATTTTGGTTATTGTTCAAATAATTTTATTTTATATATATTTTTTTTATAATGAATATTAATAACTGGGAATTAAATTTTTTTTTTGTATTATTCAACCTTAAATCCTGTTCGATAGAGCCTTTTTACCCAGAAATAAGAAAATTATATGTACAAATTTATGGATATCTAGATTTTTCAAATCAATTTACATGTATAATATATTTATTCTAAAAATATATATAAATTATGATTAAAAATGAATTGTTTTAATGTTATCAATTTTGTACGTATAGATAATTGGAAATTTTATATACTACTATATCGACTCTATATATATTCTATGTAAATTTATGATTAAGGAACATTTTTTTTTACCCTGAACACAAGATCTTAAATTAATTGAAAAAGCTAAAGAATAATAATATAATTGAATTTAGTTATTTTTTAAATTTAATTAAAGCTAATATTATGTCAATAAGATTGAAATTCATATATTTAAAAATTAATACTTGTGATTAAAACAATTCTTATTGGCGATGTTGAGTATTCTATTTTGCTATATATAACTATTATTTAGAAATTCAGTTTAATTAAAAATAATCTTATATATTCAAGATATTTTAAATTTAAGCTTTACATATATATAATATACTAAGACCACAGTTTAAATATAGTCACGTCAATGTAACCCAGATTAAGTCCATTATAATATATTTATTAATTTATAAAAAATACAATATGCATATTATTAATTCCAATAATATTTTGTTATTATTTTTAATCAATGAAAATTGAAATATATTTAACTTTCATCATAATTTTATATACAAATATATATACATTGTATACATATATATTTTTAAAGTAAATTCTCTTCGCATCATCCTTTTGAATTTTAAATACGAAAAATCATTTTGTTGAACAAATTTGTCCATGAAAAATATTGAAGCCAAAGGAATTGTTTTATTTTATTTGTTTTTTTTTTTTTTTCAATATCATAAAAAAAAAAAAAAAACAAAATCAGGGCAAAAAACAAAACCAACATTAATTATTCCTTTATGTAAAAAGATTTAAAATTTTTTTTTTTATTTATTTTATATTTTAATTTCTTCATTTTATTTTATACATGTACACATTTTATATACATTGTATTTATATAAATTTTTTATTTTTATTTTTATTTATTTTTCTCATATAATGTTTAATACAGAGGAACATTGGGTACAATTATAGCTGGAATTTCAATTTTATGGTGTGCTATATCGGCTTCAAAACTTTTTGTTACTGCATATTCAATGGATCATCAACAAGTTTTGATTGCATATCCGTGCGTATTATTATATGGAATTTTTGCTCTCATTACAATATTTTAATAATAATAATATCCGAAAAAAAAAGAAGCTGAAAAAAAAAAAAAAAGAAAAGAAGAATAAATATTGTGTGTAACAGTAAAAGAATTTTCCATTAAATAAAATTTATGTAAATTTATCATGAATGAATATTTATGAATGAAAAATGAAAAAAAAAAAAAAATAATAATAATAATAATTTTTTTTTCTGCATGGAAAAAAAACAAAAAAATATTAAATAATAAATAATATTCAATTAAGTGTTTGAAATGAAAAAAAAAAAAAAATAAATTTTATTCCTTTTTTATGTATATATTTTTTTTTTTTTCAATAAAATATAACAAAAATGAAAATATAATGTTTAATTTTCTTTAAATCTTTAATTTGTTAAGGTATATACGTATCAGATTGTTCAACCAGTAGAAGTCCAGTAAAAAGAAAGAAAACAAAATTTTTTCTTTATATATATTGAATGACGTTTAATTGGATTGAAACTTGCTCATATCGGGGCTACAAGAAAAAAAAATTAATTCTTTTCATGAAAATAAAAACCTAAGGGACTAAATTTAATTTTTTCACTTTTTTTTTTGTAATTTATTTTTATTGTTTTTTTTTTTCAAAAAATAAAAAATTTTCTAGAAACGTAGAAAATTTAAACAAACAATTTAAATTGATTGTGGCTCTTTTATGATCTTTTATGCTCTTTTATGCATCTGATTTTTTTACCTCATGCACACAAAAAAAAAATCCCTCGAGGTAAAAGATTCAAAATACAAGTGTAAAAAAACCGATTCTTGTTTGCGAAATTTTTTTATAATTTATAGTTTAGTCTTTCAACAAAAATACTCTTTCTGTCAAAACATTTCATACTGGAGAATATTTTTACTATTGAAGGCTACGTATTTTAGTCTGAAAGCCTATTTGTATTCAATTTCGAATAGTCGCATATAAAGCTCATAAAATTTTGTTTGGAATTATTTAACATTAAATTAATTTTTTTAGAAAGTCTGTGTTTTTATAATTTAATTAAATAATTTTCTTAATACTTGAAATGATATTATAATTTAGTATGAAAAACAAAACCAAAAAATAACTAGATATAAAAATTATTTTTGTGTAAAATTTTCTATTATTTTCTACTCAATAATTTTTTATTATTATTATTATTATTTTTTTTCTTTAAGTTTTTCATTTATATTTTCATTTTGTGTTTTTTTTTCTATTTTATTATATTATTTTATTTTTAGAAAACAAAAATAGAAATTGTAACAATAAAAGCAATAATTTTTATTACAAAAATAACATGATCAAAAGAAAAGAATTACAACAAAATATATAATATCAATTTCAATTCACAAAAATTATCTTAAAACCAATTGTTCAAATAGATGAGAGAAACAAACAAAAAAAAAGAAAGGAAAAAAAAACAACTCCTTTAAGTGTAATCTGGAACAAGAGACTCATAACAAATAATCATCATCACCCATTGAGTTTTATAACTATGTAGAAAAAAATAAAAAAAAAAATAAAACCAGTATTCAACTAAATTTAATCAAATTTAAATTTCCTGAAGGGAATATTTTATCGATATTAGAATAATATGATGGAAGAAACAATCCTATACACATTCAAACAAATTTATTTTAATTTTTGAAAAAGTTTGTTTTCGAAATTTTCTGTTTTATTACCATTTTCACAAAAAAACAAAAAAAATCTTCTATTTTTTCAATAACAAGTTGCATACGAATCTATGTACATACAGGTGGAATGCAAAACCTAAAATATTTATCAAATAAAACCCGCTCAAAGGATATTCTATTATTCTATGCATAAATTTATGTTTTTTAATATCAACTATATTCATTATTCGCTTTTAGTTTTGAGAAAGAAGAAAAAAATAAAAAAAAATTTTTTTCGGTAAAATGGTTTTCGAAATAGTTTTGTTTCTATATTTACGAAGACAATAAAAATCCACTTAAAAATACCAAAAAAAAACAAAAAAAATTGACTTGAATGAACAACTAGATTGTAATTTTTGTCATTAAACTGTCCAATATATATTTTTAGAAAAAGTTCTTTCAAATACAGTTTTATTGTTGCAAAAGAGAAATTACCCTATTCGTTTTGCAATTACGTTTGTTTTCCTGGGATCCTAGAATAAAAAAAAAAAACAAAATAAAATAAAATCATAAAATGAACTAAAAAAAAAAAAATACATAACACCATTCTGAAGTTTTCATCAAACATTTTCACATATATTCATGTATTCATATAATAATATATGGATGTCCTCGTATTAAGATGTATTTGACCTTTTCAATATATAAAGATATCCATACAAGAAAAATTCTCTAGAGATTTAAAAAAATATGTTGTTTCAGCAATAAGAATGGTTTGTTATTTTTTAATAGATTTCTTTGTTTCATGTAGAATTTTCGGGGTTAATATTTTCGAGTATATTATATTATATTAATACACTACTATTCACAGGGCTGCAGTGTTTTATAGATTTTTTTGGAAGTTGTCATATGAAGCTTATGGTATTCTAATCTATAAAACACAGCATTTCTGAGAAGAATAGTGTATTAATATATGTACTCCAAAATATTAACGCCAAAAATTTCACAAGAAACAAAGCAATATGGTTACTTAGACCTTTTCGCTTTCTTTAATAATTATTATAAATATTCTAGTTTATTGTAGTTAATAATTGTAGTCGATGGCCATCACTTTAACATTTTATTTCAACTTATAAATTTAAAATTTCTATGTTTGATTTGTTTATTTTAATAAGCAAATCTATATTTTCGAAGAGTTAAAATATTTTGCTTGATTATAGTCTTCTTCAGAATGTGATAGTATAGTTAATTTAGTTTATTTTTTTTAAATCATCCCAAATTTAAAACCACTAATTCTCAAAGGCGGTGAAGTAATAATTTTTTTTTCGTTCTGTTTTGGTGACCTTTAAGACAGAGTTGTTATGTCATATATATATTTATATACTATTATACATACACACCATTTTTTGCAAGAGAAATATAAAAACAAAAAAGAATTGTTACAAAATATTTTTTTACCCTAACATAAATAAAGTGCTTTCTTGCTTACAGTAAACACTAATGGTTTTTGAAGTGATCTGAAGTACTTTGTTTTAAGGACAACTAAATTTATAAGTTTTCCAAATATAATAGTCCTCTAACAATAAAGTTTTTTAAGATACATATTTATCGAAACCTTTTTAAAATTATAATTATTTCTGAGAAAGTCTTTCACTGCGGAAAAAATTTATAAAATTATGATTAAATGAATTAGTCAAAAATTTAACGTTTCTGGTATCTGGTTTAAAATAAAAATAGAATTTTTTCTGAATATCATTATATGAAAAATTTAAGGGATTATTTCAAAACTTTTATTTTTCCTTTCCACAAAGTATGAGAATTAGGTTTTTAAGGATATTGCAATAGTTTTTTTTTGCTTGGAGTAAACTTGAAAAACTTCATCTTTCATACGCAGAATTAGATTTAGTAAATTTTACACCCAAAAATTTTTACCACTAAACTTTATTTACTTCGTTATATCTACATATAAGAATGGTTGAAATCCCTATGAGTATTTAATGTGAAAATTATTGGAAAACAAGTAAAAGAAAAACATCGAAAGTAAAAATAATATACCCTCATCAAGTTGTCATTGTGTTAAGCTGTCATGTTTTCCTTATTTGTTCGAATATTTATTTTAAAAAATTTAAAAAATGAAGAAAAAAACTAGGTACAGATGATTTTTTTTTTTTCTTCATTTTAACTATTGATTGAGTTTTGGGTTTATTGGAATTCGATTTGTTATATAAAAAAAAAAATGGAAAGAATTTAATTTTGGCAAAAAAAAAAAAAAAAAAATTAAAAAGAAAAAGGTTTTTCTTCTTCTACTAAAAATGAGTTTCATTGGATGGAGTGGTATGGGGCATGTTTGCGGTAAAAGAAAAGCTAAAAATTATCCTAAAACAAACTTTTTTTTTTGTTTTTTTTTTTTTTTTTGAAAAACACATTTTTCAATTTTAAATTAAAATTCTTTTACGACTTCGAGACCTACATCATTATCTTTACATTTTATTAATTTAAAAGGATTTTCCCTAAAATTCTTGGAAAATTAAATTTTTTTTTTGTTGGTAATAAAAATTTGTACATCATTGGTGTATGTATTCTTAAAAGATTATATTGATGACTGATGAGCCTATTCTATAAAAAAAAAAAAAAAATGTAATTTCTTTTAATTAAGTATCAGTACGACATGATTATATTGGAAGAAATATTTGGCGCCGTATTATTTGTACTATATTTAGAGTGTTTTGAAAATTGGCAATTCTTATCACAACTACATGTTCATTTCAAATATAATTCGCTTGAAGGTTATTTAATACTTCGAAATATGATTCTATTTTTAACTCCTTTTCTTTTCTGGAAAACTATTTTTAAATCTAGTGATTAATAAAAAGATGTGAATTAAATACCTTTTTTTTTTTTTTTCAAGTTCGTAGCTTAAAATTATTTTCTAAAGGTTAATTAAATTCAAAGTTGACATTCATGAATCAAGAAGTCGCAGTGAGTGGATTTCAAAATTTTGAATTTTCGTTATTTTTAAGAAACAAAATATAAACAAGCTTTTAGCTATATTTAATAAGAATTTTAAGTTTTATGAAAATTTATTTATTTTATATTTAAAAAAAGAAAAAACAAAAAATTTACATACTAATTTAAAATTGTGAAGTGAACCTTTATTTAAAGAACTATAAATTCAGAATAATTTGCAAGAAAAACGAAATTTTCTATTTACAAATATTATTCTTATTCAAAATTTTGCCTTTTATTTAAATTATTTTTTTTTTTCATTTTGCCGCCCAATAATTCAATTATTCAGAAAAGAAAGAAAAAACACAAAACTATTCCCAAACATAATTTCAAAAAATTCTTTAAGTCAAAAGGAAGGAAAAAAAAAAAATCAATTCTTGGACCGTACTAAATTTTTAAATCCTTATGGATTTTTTATTATTTGAGAACTACATTTTTTTTTTTGTCAAAGAAAAAACCAATTCCATATGAAATATTTTTTTTTTGTTGTTTAATATTTTTTTTTTTCTTGTTATCAAAGATATTTGCAGTTTATATTTTAATACAAAAAAAAATAACAAAAATATTAGCATGAAACTTTCAATTTAAATCAGACCCAAAATATCTTTTTCCTGGTATAGATAAAATTATAAGAATTGAAATCTGACAGGTAGATATTTAAAAAAAAAAAACTGAAAAACGATGTTTCATGCCAATTAAAATAGAATAAGGTAAAATTGACATTTTCCAAAAACTAAGTCTGAATTTTAGACAGAAAGCGAGAACAAATAACATTTATGATATGCATTTAGTTATCTTCTACCTTTTTATGCCTTGTTTATAGCTACCACTGTAAAGTAATTTTTGGAGGAATGTTCCGGAAACCTATTCACAGCTAATCTTATCTGAAAGCAAAAAATCAACTTTTTTTTATTTAGAAAGTTTAACTTTAATTTTTTTAATTTAAAAAATATAATTTTTTTTTTGAAATTAAAATTAATTTGATTTCTTTTTTTTTAATCATCTGAAAATTTTTTTACAAAAAAAGTTATCTGAAAAAAAATTCAGATAGGAAGGAAACGTAATGAAAAAGGAACAAAAAAATAATTTTGTGAAGTAATGAAATTTTTCAGATAGCAAAAAAAAAAAAAAAATCAATTTTCCTAATTATTTGAAAAT
Source organism: Hybos culiciformis (assembly GCA_964007475.1). Lineage (NCBI taxonomy): Eukaryota > Metazoa > Arthropoda > Insecta > Diptera > Hybotidae > Hybos > Hybos culiciformis. The sequence continues at coordinate 136,268,222 of OZ023273.1, read as the reverse complement.
ATTTTTAAAAATTTCTTTTAAGAAAAATAGATAAAATTAATATCTTCATTTTCAGTAAATTTGCTTAAATATAAATAGAATAATAACATAGAAAATCGGTTTTTACGGTACCATTTTTTCAAATAGGTAAATTAGCTATAAACAAGGCATTAACATTAAATTCCTCGAAAATTATGAAATAAATCCATAATCTCATTTCTTTCAAATATGTATAGTTTGCATGATTCTTTATTTGTTTGTCTTTTAATTATCTGACAATCATCGCTCCTATGTTTCTTCACTTCAAACAAAAACAGAAAATAAACTATAACATAAAAATTGCGATACTTTTGCATACAATAATTGCATACAATATAAAACTATTTTATAATTTTTTGGTGAAACTTAAATTTATTTATCAGGTAATAATTTCTCGTACAAAAAAAACTGAAATTGTATTATTTTTTTTTAATTTGACAGAATTTTTTTCGATTATTTCCTTTTGACACTCGAGATACAAAATATATTAAATTACACCTAACTTTTTATTTATTCTTTCAAAATAAATTTCATTTGTCCTTGCATAGAAGAAAAATTTGCGATTTTTATTTTTTTTTATTTTTTATTTTGTCCCTTTGGAAATAAAAATAATTTCCATAAAATACAGATATTGAAAATATAGAAACCCAGTAAAAAAGGCAAAAAAGAAAAAAAAAATATTACGACTATATGGAGATTTCATTTAGAACAATACATAATTATTATTATTTTTATTATAACACAGATAAATTTATAAGAATCTGAAAAACTAAAACATAAACCACACAAGTATTATTTCTAGAAATTTGATATTTTTTAGAAATTTCATATTTTTTAAGATTGGATAGCGAATTTTAATATATATGTTTAACTTGGAAGACACTAATTTTTATTTCTTCTCTTAATCAGCTTGAATCAATCAGGATAATTTACTTAGTAGCTCTTATTATTCTTGTTGACTTTGTGTTTTATGACAGCTCAATTTTTTTTTTATTAAAAAATAGTTCGAATAATATAAAATAACTTATGTCTAATTTTAAAAAGACTTAACTTGTGATTATACTTTACGATTATAATTCTTATCACATAGTTAAGTAAATCATTGAAACTCGATACCAACTTAACAGTGTATTTTAACAGTGTAGTCTAGCAGAGATTAAAATATAAGTATAAATATAATTTTATAAAATTTTATTTACAGACTATATCTCTAAAAGTTTGGAGCTTACCCCGAACATAGAAAATCTAAATTTTTTGTACATTATTAAAGAAGTATAATGCCCATTTTTATAATTGTCTATATTAATTCCTATATTTTTTTTTTTCGAATCTCCCCATCTCCGATAAATTGTTGAACACAAATTGTTTATAAATTTATAAATACAAAAAAAAACAAAGGCGAAAGTGTAATATCTAACCGGTATAATTTGTAATAAAATATTTTCCTATAAGCCAAAAGGCATTAAATCTATAAATTTCATGATAAAATAAAAAAAAAAACTAAGGGAAAATTCTAAAATAAAATGTACATTTGAAAAAAAGTAAAGTAATGTGAAATTTGAATCTAGCTCCGTAGAGCTATATTAACTATTGGCAAGTTTTTTTTTCTTTTTAGAATTCAGTATTTTTAATAATTTTATTAATTTTATAGTGAATTAATTTAAATTCGATTCCTTGTTTAAAATTGACATAATTAAAAAAAAACATTTCGTGTTAAAAAAAAGATTTTGTGATTTTTGAGACTAAGTTAAGACTAAGTTATTCGGCGAGTTTATTCCTTCTTCTATATAGTCGTAATTTGACAAAAAATTTTAAATCGTAAAATCGTTTTAAACTTTATTTGCAAAAAAAAAAAGATTTCGTGATATTCTATATAGATTTTTCTGCAACTGAAATTTCAAACCTGGTTTTATAATTTTATGTTTTATTTAACAAATTTTTCAATAAAGTTTTGATTACATTGATTCGAACCTCGAATAAACATTTTTAACTTTGGTTACGCGCTAAATAATATTTTGTGGTTTGTGGACTACGAATTTATAATTCAGGTTTCATAATATTCTAATTGCATATATTTGACTATATAATATAAGAAAATGAAGGAATTTTTTAATAATTTAATGTGAATATGGAAATCTGGAAATTTGACAAATCCATGCATATACTTTTTTTTTTGCATATTTACATACAGAATATTATATTTTGAAATTATCATTTTTAATTTGAAATCCTAGAGCGTAACCAATTCATTTTTAATTTATCAAGAAAAACAAAACCCTCTGAAATAATGAGATAAATAAAAAAAAATAAAATTGTAGAAAATTAATTCCATGCATAAAAATTGCTGAAATCTCTAGATTTTATGATAAAGGACTTAAAGTATTATATCATATTTTTATTTCGAATAAAAAAAAAAATAAAAAAAAAATAAAATCGAATATACAAAGTACTTTGAAATGGTATTTATTTTTCCATTATTTTCATGAAAATAAGAAAAAAAAATTGGGGAACAAAATTTTTGGAACAAACTCAGAAATAAGCTTAGTTTTAAGTTTTTTCTTTGTTTGTTTAACTGCCAAAAGCAGTAGTGTCTATCTCGTTTAGGGGCTGCCGTAGTTATAAATTCTTGATTGATTCAATTATCCGGCCCTAGAAGATTTTTTATAGAATATTTTTGTTATCAATATGAAAGATTCTTGAATCGCTTGTAAGGCTGTTTTTAAGTACATGTTCATTAGATTCAGGAATTATAGCAAATGCAGACTAATGAAAAAATAAATAATTATATTTAACAAATAATTCGCAATTAAAATTTATTTTTAACCAATTTCATTTTTAACAAAATTAAGAAATTTCTTCTTTCTTCGAAGAATACTAAAAATATTTAAGATAAAAAAATAAATCTATTCAGTTGAATAATTTTATTTGGTTCGAATTTTGTATTTTTTTGTTTTGTTAAATGAAGTTGATTGTAAAAGAGTAGATTTAATGCGTAAATAAAGCCACTTTTGTACCTTTTTTTTTGATTATCTAAATAAATAGTATTTTAAGTCAAAACGAGAAAAAAAAAATGAAAAACATTTAAAAACAAATGAAGGTTATATATTCATAAATGTGGAGGGTTGTGTGTGAAAAACTGATTTAAATATGAAAAAATTTATTAAATTTTATATGCGTTGCGAATTTATTTTTCTTTAAAATTATTTCTTCATTCAATTCATAATGAAAATTTTGTACATCCTTGACTAAATCGAATTCTTTCCCTTGAATTTTTTTTTTTTGAAATTTTTTGCCTTGGAATTTCCGTTTAAAGTTTTTTTGTATTATATATAAACGACTGAGTGCAGAATCAAATTTCCTTATCTCATATAAAATATATTTAATTAATATTTATTTATTATTGGATTTGGAAAATCTGATTTCAAATAAGTATTTTTGGCTTTGTGAAATTTTATTCATTTTAATATGTTCCGGAAATTTTAAATATGTATAGTATATCCGGAAAGAAAAATTGAACTTCTCGACATTAGCTATAAAAAATGTTTGTTCAAGTTAAATTTTCAGTAAAAATAATATATGCGTGTACATAGATACAGGTATATAAAGCAATTTACATAGATAAAAATGAGTTGAAATAAAATATACAAATTTTTTTTTTTATTTTATAAAAAAATTTCAGCAAAAAGTAAGACAATGCTAAACGAAAACAAAATATAAAATAAATAAATAAAATAATATAAAAGGAATTGAAATGTATGTATGTTAGCAAAAAAGTATTCAAAAGTAGATAAAAAATGAAATTAAATTTTATATTTCTTTGAAATTATATTATGATTTTATTTCTAGATATATGTTGTATATATGTAATATTGGCAATAAAAAAGGAAACAGTAGGTATATAAAGTTTATTTTTGGATTCGATTTAATAAATTTTATTATGAGAAAAAAGGATTATTTAACACTTTTCATAACTTAGGTATATATAGCTCATTTTATTTCAGTGTCGAATTTATTTTTAAAAAGATACAAAGAAATGTAGATTGTTTTCTATAAGATTATTGAACTTATATTTTTAGCATGGAATATAAATAAATCAGATTCAAATCACATAAATTCAAATCAGACTTTATTTTATGGCGCGTCCTTTCCAAATCAAGAAATATAGTAATATTGGATGGGAAATATAATAAAAAAGAAACAATTCTTAACATCAGATCACAAATTAATGTTAAAAGATATCTTTTATGTCTGAAAAATATGTTGTGTAAAATCAAAAATTTAAACTTCACCACTGTTTAACACAACATTTAGTTACCTATAATTTATGTGTTAATGGAGTAGAAAAAAAAAATTATATAATTTTTAAATTTTTCTTTCCCAATTTTTTGTTTTATTTCCACGCATATATACCTACACAAGAGATCAGTTTTAATTCAAGAACAATAATTTTTATTCATCATTATTTCTAATGAATATACGTTTATATACAACAAAACAATGTTTATTTTTATATCTCAATGTATATTCGAGTTAATAAATCTATTTATAGCATATACAAAAATAAACTAATAAATCATTTTGAATCGAATATAACCATTTCTTAGAAATTCTATATTCAAATAATAACTCATTAAGTTGCTTTTATCATCTGCTATAGAAGGAAAAAATATTTGATCCAATAATCAGATTATAAAGTTATAATTAAAGAAAAAAAAACTATTAAAATTTTAGTTAAAAAATAAATAATTCTTTAATTCCCTTAGTAATTTACAAATAGCTTCATATAATTGTAAATACCTGAGAATTGATTCTTAAACTATTTATTTTTTTTTAATTAGATACACCAACTAGTTGACTTTCAAACCAAATTGTAAGGGTAATATAAGCATTTCTCTGATTAAAATAGAAAAAAAAAAAAACTAATTTTTAAAAAAACTGAGGCCAGGCCGCATAAAAAAGTAGAAAATAAATTTTTCTTCACACACAGAGGGGGACTCAGATTTTTTGATTGGATTGGGACGTAAGTGATTTGATTCATGAAGAGAAAGAATATTCAAGAGAAATGACCTAATCAAAAAATCTGAGTCCACCTCTGTGTGTGAACAAAAATTTATTTTCTACTTTTTCATGCGGGGCCTCAGTTTTTTTGAAAACTGGTTTTTTACTTATTTTTATTTTCTGCCTTTTTCACGTTAACTAAATTGTTATTATGTGCTACATGGAGATGTTTTAAAACAATTTTATGACTTACGACAATTTTATCGATGAAAATTTTTCCGAATATTTTCCCGCTTTTTCAGGTTTTCCATGGAGTTTTCCACAAAAGCAACTTTATGCATCTCATTTCGCTCTACAACTATGTCTCAGGTTGCAAAACGCTCAAACGCTAGCTTGGTCGGAAAAACTCCGGAAAAGCGTTTTACATGAATTTTCATCGATTTAATTGTTGGTATAAGAAATTTGAAAAAATTTTCATATAAAAACAGTAAACGAATCCGTTTGCATATATTTATACACATTTAAATCCCAAGTTTAAAACATATATAATATTTCGTCTGCTAAGAAATGAAACAACGTATGACATTTATACGTCATTATTTGACAATAGCACCATTCGATTCCTCGTACTCGATTTTATAAGTACAACTACTTTGCAATATTCTTAATGTTGATTAAAATGTGTTTTTTAGATGAAAATTGTACGCTACTTGATATTTTTTCATACGTTTTTTTTAATTTTCAAATCTTTAAATTCAAATTACTCGAAACTATACTTTTCATTATACGTTGTTTCATTTCTCAGCAGACGATTTATTATTCGACTTTATTTGATAAATATGTAAAAGTGTATCTAAATTATAATGCGATTAAAATGATCTATGTCTAATATGTACTTAATGTATAATATTAGCCACCCTCTGGTGTTAATAAAATCACAAAGTAAGATTATATGAATAATTTTTTTTCTTTTTTTGAATAATATTTGTTTTTTTTTTTTTTTATATTTAAATTTAATAATAACTATATACATAGAAGGCGGAGAAGAAAACATAAGACTTTATTTTGGAAAATTTTCTTTTGCATTTTCTAAATGATTTTCATTGTAATACAAATTTTTGCTCAAATTCACATTAAATTTCATTTCGTTCACAATTGAAAGTTATTTTATTTATTTTTTTTTACGTTTTGTTTTGCTACATAATATTGGTGGTTAAAACACCATATGGCCACGGGGTTCAATATTTTCATCCACCTTGTTTTCAGTTTTTTTTTTTGCCTGACTTGTTATTTTTATACAGAAATGATGTAAAATTATTTTATTTTTTGGTTTATTTTATTTAATATGTATTTTCGTTTTATTTTATTTTATTTTTTTTTTGAGAATAATTTGCTAAAGAAAGGAATAAAAATGCCTGCGGAAATTTCAGGTTTTTTCTTTTGGCGCAAAGATGTCCTTGATAACCCAAGTTTTTTTTTTTTTTTTATTTTTATATTGTCACAAGAAATAAAAATAGATCTTTTTTATGCATTACAAAAATGGAAAAGAAAAAACTGTATGAAAATAATAAAAATATGATGAAATATTAAAAACGATAAAGGACAAAATGCTTTTTTATTGTTACAAGAAGCTCAAAGAAGAAGACAAAAAAAGAAAAAAAGATGAAAAGCATAAAAATAAAAATTTGAGAATATTTTTATTCAGTTAGGAGTATAAAAAAAAACATTGATTACTAAACTTTTAGAATTGGGAAATACAGTGAATACAAATTGTATTAACTTTATATAAATTGTGTAGTTAATGCTTACATTTTGGTTCAGTGTGGGCTTTAAAAGTCTTCATACTATACTATTAAGTTATATGCTTGAATATTTACTATCATACAGTAAACCCAAGTTTGAGCTGAACACTTTATTTTATTCACAGATAGCACCACAAGTATTGACTTCATATTTTTTCATACTTGTTATAAATAACTTTTGAGCTTTCATAAAACTGGTAGAATATTTCAGCTCAAAAAGGGTTTAAATGATTTTTATTCCCATTTCACTATTTACTATTTCGATGATAATAAGATTTGAAAAAAGTTCAATATAGTTCAGACAATATTTTAATTCATTTAACGACCAAATATTCTGAGTTAATTTTTCAATCTTCGTTTATTTTTATATTAGTGCAGTCAAAGGTTATACGCGTTTTGCCAGAAGAAATATTTTCGTTAATGTTTTTATGCTATTACATTGGGCTGCCTCATCAATTTCTTTAAACTACTTTTTTATGAAGATTTTTATGACACATATATATCATTTGAATTCTATAAATTAAATAATATATTATATATTTCAAAAAAGGACAATCGTTAAAATACAATAATAACCATAAGTATAAGACAATTTTTTTTTTTATGATTTTTAAAAAAAATTATCTCATTATTATCATATTGATCTCAAGGCAATTAATTATTTTTTTATTGTTAAACTATTCAAAATATTTCGTGTCACATATTTTACTTTTTGTACATGAAAAAATTTTTTTTTTGGCAATTACTTGCAGACTTTCCTTTTTATGATGATGGTTTCGTTTTTTTTTGGTAAATAATGTACTTGTCTAAATTGTTGTCTAAATATTAAATCATTTATTTATGTTTCTTTTATTATAATTTTTTTCTTTCTTATTTTTTTGCTTTTTGTAATTTTTACCTTTTTTTATTTCTTCAAAATTATATATGTACGTATATAATGTTTACATAAAATTAATGTTTAAAAAATATTTACGCAAAAAAGAGTTAAAATGTCTAAAGCTGTTTATTTTTTATTATTATTATTTTTTTTTTGTATTAAATTGTGTTTTTTTTCTTTTCTAAGATTAAAGTAAAGAAAACAAAGTTATTAAAGTAAGTAAATAATATGTAAAAAAAAAAAAATAAGTTTAAGAAAATATAAAAATTTTATGTTTTTTTGTTTTGATAAATTTTGAATGAAAATAATAAGGAAAATGTACCTATTAGATTTGACATTACATTTGAATAGTGTTTTCCAGAAATATATTATGCATTAGTCATTTAATGGGAATGCAATGTAAAGTTTTCTTTCATAAGAGGGATTTAATTCAACTATGTAACGAACTGCGAAAGAAAATATGTATGTTTAATTGACAGGGATTTTGTTCGCATAGTGTTAGTATCAAATAATTTATGTTATTTTATACTTAGTTTTTTATTGAGATATTTAAGAAAAAATTAATTTAAAGTGTGATGAAACACTGTCCTCACAAATATATCTTGTTGCCAACTTAAATTTCTTTATAACATTAGAAATAGGTTATGGATTAAACCTACTTTCTTAATCGCAGCCAAAAATGTTTTTTGAATATTAAATATAAAAATAATAATAAAAAAATATATTAAAAATATATAAAAAAAAGTATACCAAATTTAAATTAAAAACAGCTTTCTATTTTAGTTTGTAAGGAGGAAAATAATTTCTGTTTTTCCTTTAATTTATGTGCAGTGCGCAATTTATTTGGAGGCCTTATAATTTATATTTTCATCCTTTTTTGGTTTAAATTTATGTCATTCACTTATTTATTTATTTAGTTTTATTTTTTCTTATTTTCTTATGAATCTTAAAGAATAAATATGAAAAAGTTTATGCATCCTTTTTATTAAAGCAAAAACAAAAAAAAAACTAACTTTATCCTGTGTCTTTCATGTACAGAAATTTCTTCTTTTTTTTTTTTTTTTTTAATCATAGTAATAAGTTTTGTTTTTACAAAGTACAACATAAACTTTTTTTTTTCAATTTCCTAGATTCTCATCTTTTTTTTATCCTATTTTTCATTGACTTTATTATATGCTTTTTTTTTTTTAAATCAAAGGGTTAAGGTTTGGCGAGATTTTTCAAACAAACCATCTATGCTCCTTTGAATTATTTTGTATTTCTTTGTGGTTCGTTCAATTTGAATCACGATTTAATAATTTGAAATTTTACAAAGCAAAAAAATATAATTATTTTCTAGGAAAATTTAAAGGACAGAATAAAGGGTTTCAAAGTTAAAACAAAAATGCTTCCGAGAAAAGTATACTTCGAAATTAATTTGTATTTTTAAACAAGCTTACTTTTCGCCCATATTAATATTAATACCTGAATATTAAGAATAATAAAGGTAAATAACAGATTTATGATGTTGTTAATCAATCCTTGATAATAAATTAATAATTAGGTACATAAAATTGAATAATACAATATACAGCCTCTGACTTTAACAAGAACTACCCTTGAAAAGTTAAAAATAATTATTTCTAAGGAATCGCAGATCTTTCATATTATGTTAAAAATACCGTGTGCATTATTTTGTCATGTAAAGGTAATAATTAGGTAATTAGTTATTATAAGGTAGAAAAGAATATTTTTGTGTCCTTTCTAAAACTATAGTGCAGGTATAAAATAATCATCAAATTTTTTTCTATAAATACTTTACCATAAAATAAAACTTTATTATTTTTAAAACAAATTTTATTCAGAAAACATTTAAATTGTATAATACAAATTTATTATAAAAATGAATTTAATTCAAGTAACAAATTTGACACTTGTCCGAGCTTTTGAATTTTCCGGTCATGAAATATTACAATGTCAAGATATTAAAGTGATCAGAGTTATCCCGATAACACCAATAATTATCAGAGGACCATATGGAGCTTTTATAGCTGGTTATTTAGTTCCAGAAGATTTTCTAACCAGAAATTTTGTTCCAGAAGACTTTGCTCCAGGCAATGTCGGTAACAACCATAAACATAATGGCTATCCGCATCAAAGATTCCGTTAAGAATAGATTATACAGAAAAAAATGACAAATATAAGTGTAATATTAAATATTTTATAACAATTTTGGATTTGTTTTTAGCATTCGACTTTAATTTGTAGAAGTAAATAATATTAATTAGTTTTTTAAGTTCGACTTCAATGACAAAATTAGCACAGTAATTTTTTTAAAATCAAATTGAGTGATAAGAAATCAGTTCAGTGAGTTTTCAGTAAATATATTATAGAACTATTTTTGTAAATAATAATATCTACCATTTGACACTTTTATGTTACTTAAAGAAAAAAAAAACAAAATGTAAATAATATTGTAATTATAAATTAAAAAATAAAAATATTAAAGAAAAAATACCTAAAATGATTGTTATTTTTTATGTAATAATTTAAATTGATTTAATTCGATTTTTGTATGAAATTTTTTTAACAATTAAAAAAATCCTGGAAATCTTTTTAAGTGGAAATAAAATAAATTTTTTTTTCTCTTCAAACACATGGGAAACTAAAACTGTTAATCCCAAATTTTTTAATATAACAACATACAATTATTTTATATTATTTTTATTGAATGAAATCAAAATAATAAATATAAATTGTAATTATTATATTGTTTTTAATATTACCATAATATAAATAAAATAGTATTATTATGAAGAAATCAATATCCAGAATCAAAATAAATTTAATTTATTTGAAGATAATAATTTACCATTGACTTGATACATAAACTATATATACAAATGTATTATATATCTAAATTATTATATGAAATGAATATTTATCTATACACACATATAAAATATTATAAGGCACAATTTTACAATTTAGTTAAGTGGACCTCTAACCATATATATAATATATATCCTAAAATAAAATTTATTTATATAATGTTAAAATTAATTTTAATAATACAATTTTGTTCGAGTACAAATTACACACATTATATTCAAATAATTCAATTTCCATTTTAAGTGCTTTAGAGGATGAAATTTATTTTCAGATTTTAGATTAATTTGTTATATAATAACTGATTACAAACAAACAGTAATTACAAATTCAGAAAATAATTTATTTAATTTATGAAATAAAAATAAAAAATTATTTCTATAGTAGGTTGCATAGGTGAACTTAACATGTCCATTATTTTGTTTATTTTGTTTAACATATTTTATAATGTTGAATACTGATATGTTTATTATTTGTAATTTGTATATTGATTGGATAATATATAATATTATATTAAAAATTATAATTTAATGATAAAAAAATTACGATTGAATCAGAAAGTTAATTAGTACGAATTAAAGATTATAATTTTTGCAAATTATTTCTTAATATATTATTGTAACAAAGCCAGCTAAGGCTTGGTATCTAATTATTAAATTGAAAATTATAATAAATTTCTCCCTATCCTTAATTTCCAAATAATTAAGAAAAAATTCTTAATTTGAAAATCTTTTAATACTAAATTTTTGTTACAAAATCCTTAAAAAACTAATTTTATTAGGACAAAATCTTTAATGACAAAATCTCTTATAACTACAAACTTCAATGTAGTCCTTTTTAATCCTAATTTTCACATACATTTTTAAATTAGTTATAAGGAGAAGGAAGTAAATAAATATTTAAAATTTAATATGCCAGACGGATTTAAAATTTCATAATTTTAAAATTTATTATGAATTTAAAGATTTTAAAATTAAGGATTTTGTAAAAAAAAGATTGAAAATAATTAATGAAAGAAAATAAGGATTTTAAAGATTTTGAAACTAAATAAAAAGTCATATAACCAAGAAAATTAATATTATATATTAAATGGTCTTATCTGCAATATATCTTTATCTAACTATTAACAACAACATAAAAATGAACGGAACGAATAAAATTGTTTTATTCAAGTCGATTTCTCTTCCTACAGTAGTTATGAAGCACTCATATAGCACAATTCGGCTAAAGTGCATATTTCAAATTTAGAAAGGAAACATGGGTCTGCGATATTTATTACCCAAGAAAGCAAAAGTCATTTTCGTCAAAAATAATTTAATCTTTTTTCTAACCTATTGAAAATCCTTAATGAAATTCTTTGACTGGAATGGAGTACATTGTTTTTTTTTTGATAATTGTAAAAAAACTTAAATCTTTACTATAATGGTTTTGCAGTTCCAAAAATGATTGCAAATGTCAAGTTACTTCATTTGTAGTTTAGTCAGTGATTAATGAAATATGCCTTTTTTTATTATTAAAAATATATTTAGTATAATTTCAAGGTTGGTTGTTGGTTTTGTCTACTTCTTTTAAAATAAAATAATAATAAGAAACCAAATACTATTTAAACATAAAATATATTATATAGAAGCATTAATTACCATAAGTCAAAATTTTAAAGAAAAATAAAAGAAAAAAAAAATTAAAATTTTTAGAGACCTATACCGACTACATAACGAATAAAGATGTTTGTAATTTATGTTAATAATGAATTTAGTTATTTAAAAAGAATTTTATCTACCAAAAATTTCTTAAAGTCATTGTTTTTCTTTTTTTAAAATCGAAAGAAAAAACCCTTTGAAAAAAGTCTAGACTTATGTTTTTTTATCTACACTGTTTCAATTTAATTAATTTTCTATGTATTTTACGCTTTTTCTTAGGTGTGTAACTTTTTATTTCGCTATCACAAGCGAAATTCAAATCAGCATTAATTTTAATGTCCTTTTGGCTAACATTAATTTCCATAAAATAATAAAAATAAAAAAAATATGTTAAAGGACATTATTTAAAAAAAAAAAAGGTGATGAACTGTAAAAAAGTGCTGAACTTATCAAAAATAAAAAATCTATACCTATAACAATTTTGTTTAAATTTATCAATATTATATGTAGGTAGATGTATATATATATACATATAGTTAGATGTCCTAAAAATATGACATAGAAAATACAATTATTATTGGACCAAAAATAATAATAATATCAAAAAATAAAATAGCTATCTCCACTAAAAACATTGGAAAATACGTTCTATTCTAATTTTGGGAAATAATTTGTATAACCTGTTTTTCAATGAATACGGATATTTAAGCATAGTTTTATTTCTTTATGTGCTCAGATTAAAATATTAGTTTGTTCATTATAGATAATTTTCACCCCACTGTTTCCAAAATAATTTCTTTCTTCGAAATTTTGTAATGTCTAAATCCGTGAAGTTAGTTTCAACATTGAAAAAATGCTTCAATTATATCGATGGTTTTAGTAAAAATTAAGATTTTTATTATTTTTGAAAATAATATTCATAATATATAAAGGTTTTTTTCTAAATAAAAGAATAAAAGAAAACTAATTAAAACCAAAAATAAAAAGAACCGAGTATATAAATATTCTTAAACATATTTAAAACCATGTTTTGTACGGTTTTAAATTGCGAGATTAAACAAGAGTCCGTATTTTCTACTATAGTTGCCGATGTTTTTCTTTCAATAAAGAATCTTTTTGGCTATAATATAATATTACGATCCAAATAGAAAAGTTTTTGATTTTATTATTTTATATGTATGTACCTTAAATTTGGCATACGAATCTATTCTATATTGTGGCTATAATTATGTCTAGCTGAAACATTATGTTTTTTTTTATCAGACAGTGGTATTGATGGGCTTTTTATCCTTCTAATAAATTAGAATGACCTTTTAGAATAATTTTAGCATCATACTTTATATATTTGTACTGAACATGTCCATATTATACACATGTAGCTACATACATGTATAATTTTTTGAAAAGCACATCTTAATATATATACCTACATAAAAAAACATAATATAGTGTGTGCTTATAATATGAAAACCATTAAAACATAGACATGGTAGAGGCTA
>OZ023273.1:136219500-136254320 GCA_964007475.1 Hybos culiciformis | reverse complement strand
AAAAATAAATAAATATACGACATATAGATACTTTTTTCCACTTAAGTCAATATGCCACCAAACAATGCATATTCTTTTTTCGCGGAAAAAAAAAAAATTAATCACAGTTGAAAGAATATTATTATTATTTAATTTTTTTTTTTTTTTGCTGTTTTAATGAAATTAAATGAAGCAAGTTATAAATTAGATTTTTTATTTATTTTTTTTCATAAAATGAGGCTTAATATATGACAAAAAAAAAAGAAGATTTTTGTTTTGTTTATGTTTTTTTTTTTTGTTCTGTTTTGTTCTAAATAATAAAGGGAATTAGTTATATAAATTCAATTTATAATCTTAAATCCTACCAATCATTAATTTCTTAGAAAAAAAAAAAAAACAAAAAATCATATATTTTTCCTCTCATCTATTTATATATTAACTAGTTTAATAATACCAGAAATAAATAAATTTTTTTTTTACACTACGGAATTATGAGAATTGTTTAATTTAGAATATTTCTCAGAACCTATACTGAGTATGATTCAAATAATAAAAATAAATTTGCATTTTTTAAAAACTATTCAAAACTTTTTTATTATATTTTTTTAAATTGAGAACATAATGTTAGTGATATTAAAAATAACTATTTTCTTATTTCCACTTTAGAGTTCATTTTTATTCACAATTTCTTTGAATTCATTTCGTAAAGGAATATTTTCGTAAATATACTTTTCCTAAATATTTCTAAAGATAATTTTTTCAAGAATTTACTTTTTTTATGAATTTGTTTTTTTTTTTTTTGTACATTTGATTTTATGCACCAAAAATTTTATTTTTATCGCATCACCAGGGCAATCTAGAAGAAATATTGATTACGTGAGAAACTTCAGAAACATATAATATACCTAAGTTTTTTTTTTTTTATGTTTGAACATTTATTATAATGACATTCATAAATTTGAAAATTTTTCTTTTGTATATTTATTATAATAGTTTTTCTTATCAACAATTTTATATATATATATTTTATTCTTAATTGAAAAACTTATAAATGTTATAATGAAATAATTATTTTTGTTCTTTGAAAATGAAAAGGATTTCCTTTTTGCATTTAATTAGCGCCTATTATTTTAAATTATATTCGCTATTATTTATTTATAAGTATTTATATTATTATATTCTATTAAAATGAATAATAATAGTATGAATGAATTCTTTTGGCAGATATATGACACTTAATATTTTAAGAAAATGTAATTCCGGGTATTATCTAATTGCAATTAACATTTAAAATATTATTTAGATTAAAAAAAAAAGATTATTATAAATGCGAAAATATATTTCAAGGGTTTTGAAGGAAATAAATAAAATTTGAATTAAGAAACTTTCTGATATAAAGTTTTAAGTATATAAAAACAGACTTGCATTAAGAGACTATAAATTAAGTAAATCTGCCAAGCTATTAATGAGGAAAAGTATAACAGTATTTATGTGCAAATTTAAATATAATTTCTAAATAATGTAAAGTAAGACGTGGTATTTTATAAATAGAATATTATTTCAGATCTTAAAAATGTAAAATTTTTATATCAACGGTAAGAATGTCATTTTAATACGTATTATGAATGTTTTATGATTTACGATCAACCATATTTCATACTTACTGTCTCCTCAATTTATCAATTATATATATTATATATATATATTCCCCGTTCTTATAAAGTTACTATAATATTATAAATTTGTATTTTATTGGGTGCAAGTCTAATTATTTCTTCCTATTAACAAATAATAATTACATTAATAACAGTCCATTTACATTAATAAATAGTTAAAATCTAATAATTATTATGCTTTTCTCTTCTAAATTGATTTGTGTTTAATATATTGTGATGTTTATTATGTATATACAATACATATAAATACTTTTTGTACTGTTTGCCAACATTAATTATGTTAATTTTTATGTTATTAGAACATAAGGAAAATCATATACTTAGATAAATAGATATTTTTGTAAAAAAAAAATTGGAAAAAAACTTTACACGGTTTTTTTTAACTCAAGTATACAACTTAATTTGTGTATGATGTAAAGTTATTGCAGGAAGTAGGTGTTGCGTTTAAAAACCTATTGAATTGATAATTAAGATTAAATCAAAAAATTATGTCACATAAAACGCATAATTGAATTGAATAAAATATTTTTTGTAATAAAAATAGAAAATTTGTGCCATCAGGTTTTCCTTTAAAAAAACAGTTTTTTGTAACACATACGGCTTCGATATAAATTTTTATATAATAGTTTTCGATAATTAAAAATGATTGATAAATAAATATTTGACAATGGTATTCGTTGAAAGAATAAATCAGTAAGCGTATTCATCGCAGTTCTTTACAGAATGTTCCAAACAATAAATATAATCAATTTTATCAACTAATGTAATTTTAATGCGATCAATATTATTATTAGAATTATGGTATAATTTTATTTTATATCGTCCTTGATATTTAAAAATCGAAAAAAAAAAAATTAAACTTATTTTAGTACATAGAAATTATAATAAAATTATCTGCGTAAATTATCATAATTTATCTATTTAATTTTAAATAATTCAATCGGTGGAAAAAATTAATTATTTATTTTTAAAATTATAATCACTAGTTGCACAATTATGTAATTATGAAATTTAATTTGGGTTCAGTATTTTTGCATTCATTAATAAAATTATTTAAATTTAATCACAATAAATTAAAGCAGAAATAGGTAGAAAAAAAATTGCATTTTCATAATGATGCAATCATAGAATAAATTCCCAGTTGTATATTAAAAGTTTTAAACAAAATTTATTTAACCGAGCTAGAATAAGAGAGAGAATTTTCTAAAAAAAAAAAAAAAATTAATTAATTAATTAATTGATAAAAGTGTCGAACTTGTCGTGAAAGATATTCGAAAATGTTATAAAGGAAATGTTAAATTTTAGATTTGATAGCAAAGAAATTAATTTAATTGCACTTCACTGCAATAAAATAATTATTTTTTTGTGCGTAATATTGACACTTTAAACAGAATGAATCTATTCATTGTGTAGTATCAACGGTCCCGAACTACTATTCTTGCAAAAATAACTCAAACTCAAATTTGAAAATATTTATCAGTACAAAATTTTCTAATTTGTAACAAAGATTCTTATAATTATAATAATGACAAGTAGATTATCCGATTTTTTCTTCATATTCTTAAATAATAAATAATTAAGAACAAAGTTTCAATTTTATTTCCTTAAATATTAAATAAGCCAAAAAATTTAAATCAATACTAAATTTTTACTAAATGAATTAATTTTTTCTGTAATTCAAAAAGAAACTTGTTAAAGTTTTTATTTCACGTATCCTGGAAAATCTCATAGAAAATTTTAATCTCTAAAATAAAGAAAACACATTTTGAATACAAAGTTTTTTATTTTATTATTATTTATATATAAATTTTAATTTTTCAAAGAAAAACTAAGAAAATGCATATTATATA
The DNA here is from genome assembly GCA_964007475.1 of Hybos culiciformis. Classification (NCBI taxonomy): domain Eukaryota; kingdom Metazoa; phylum Arthropoda; class Insecta; order Diptera; family Hybotidae; genus Hybos; species Hybos culiciformis. The sequence continues at coordinate 136,250,815 of OZ023273.1, read as the reverse complement.
TATCTAAACATTGTTTTACAAGTACATACATACTTACATACTAATATAATTTTATAAATTTTTCCATTTTAAAATAATAATCATTTTGAGTTTCGAAACTCTTAAATAATCTTGAATTTTTTTACTTTATTTTTATTTATTTTTTTTGTTATTTTAACTATCTAACTAAATTTGCTCGATCATTTAGAAAAAAAATACCAATATTTTTGTTTTTTTTTATTTAGCAAAATAAAATAAAAAAAAATAAACTTCAAGTACAGAAATTTTTTCAAAAAGTATATATATGAAACTTTAAAACTATTTTATTTGGAAAATGTATAGATTTCAAATAAGCCAAATTGAAAAATTCACCTCAAAATGAAATTTATATAAATAAGAAAACTTTGAATTGCAAACTTTTGGAAAAACTTTTTAACAGTTGTTGGTTTGGTTTGTGAAAAAAAATAAATAAATAAAAATAAATAAAATACCAACAATTTAAACATAACAAAATTTATAGTAAGTATATTTTCTTTTAGATAGGTATATAAAATGAAAATAGTTTTTGAATGCTCCTTAAATTTTAAAGAAAACACTGTTTTGATTTTAAAAGTCACTTGAAGAAAATTTATTTAAAAAATAAAAAAGAAAGAAATAATAATAATAATCAAGCAATAAAAAGGAAAATTATATGTACAAAAATAATGTTAATGATGCTGAATAAGCTTATGGGGAAAAGCATTCTCGTTTGAAATTTAAAAATAAATATGAGAATTTAAGGTACAAATAATGATATTAAAATATATTTTTTTTTGCTTGAAAAAAATTTTCAAGAGAGCCAATTAGTATTAAATTGGAATTGAAATTATTATTTATTTGTTTCAATCAATAGAGTAGAGTTTGCGACACTAATTTTTTGTTCATGTAATACATAATTAAAATTATATAAACCTTACGATTTATAAAGTAAAAAAATATTTTATATCTCAATTACTCTAATTTCTAATACTTGAAGCTTATCGTAAATGAGAATAAATTTCATACATTGATTCTTATTTCAGTTATGTGTTTAGAAAAATGTTTTTTTAAATATCTAATTGGCCGATTATCATAATTGCTTTAAAAATATTGTAACGCGTTTTAAATTATCTATAAGAATTTTAAGAAATAAATAATATTAAAAACAAAACATACATATATTTTAAAAAAGATTACATTTATTAGATTTCCAGTATAAAATCGTTGGAATTTGATACACATTAAACTGATTTTGTGTTCAACTGAAATTTTTCAAAAGAAAAGACTTTTCTTTGACTTTATATCGTACTGGGTATGTAATTTAATTTGTTTTTTAAATTATAAATAGGATATGTCTTGAAAAGAATCAAAAAATTCAATGCTATCAAATTTTTCTTTTAATATGCTATGAAATCTAAATTTTTTACTTTTGAATGACTTATATAAATAAATATATACTGTCAAAATACTTAACTCAAACTTTTAATAGTCAATATATTTTTCTGTTTTGATTTCTCGCAAAATTTAAGCTAACTATCGCCCAACTTTTGGGCTTGGATAATTTAGAAATTTTAAATAAAATTCTTTTTTGCATAATGGGTTTAATTTTTATTTCATGGTCCTTTAATACGTTTTCTTGTGACAGAAGAGATATAAAAGTTTTACTTTGTAAAAATTTATATTTAAAATATATTTTGATAAATTTGTATAGTAATATTATATTTCTATACATTATTAAGGACATTTTTTGAGAAATTTTTTTTTTGAATGCAGCTCAAGTGCAAAAATAAATATAATATTATTTTGTTTTGCTTACCAACAAAAAAAAAAAAAAGAAACAATAACTTTAACAGGACGAGATAATTTATGGAAAATAAAAAAAATATTATTTTTAATAAATTTGTGCATTACCTATCTTTTTGTCTTGAAAGTTTCTCACTACATTAATATAAATAGATAAATACCAGAATTATCTTTTAATTTTAATTATTAGTTGTAAATTAATTATATCAAATTATGTATTTGTTTTTCATAATAAATTTTTTAAATTTTTATATCATTATTACAGAAGTTTAATAAGAATAATATAAGACACTAAGAATAGATAAAGCGAGTCTTAAAAATTATATAATTTAAATTGAGGAGATTAAAAATTTTTGTACATCATTTTTACTAAATTAACGTTATAAAGCTATATGTTATATTTAATTTGCACTAAAAATATTATTTCAGTTATGTATAGAATACCATGCATTTTAATATTATCCTAATTCTGAAGTTTAAACTTTTTTTACCATTGACGTTTGATAATGGTAACAACCGAAAATTTTATGTTTGTCATAAATATAATTTAATAGCTTTATTACATAAGCATTGTATTTATAAAAATTTAACGAATATATCACGTAAACTCTATTTGTTAATAATCCTTGATGTTAGGCGAACTGCTTCTGTCTTTTGTATGTTATAATAATTTTTTATTATTAAAATATTATCAATTATTCTTCGTGAATAATTTAATCCAATTAACAAGAATTTAAAACTATCAAAAACACGAATATTTTAAAAATATTCTGCTCACGTTTTAAAGCGAAATAAGGAAGAGATAGATCGAATATGGTTTAAATTTTGAGAACTACATTCATATATATAGTACGAAAAATTTGAAATTGAATCCTAATTTTAATAAATTTAAATCAATCTTAAGTACAGATACCTGCTTAGAAAAAAAATAGACATTTATCCATCCATGTTTCTTCTTATGTTTTACATTACACTTATTATAACATAATCATTTTAAAACAAAACTAGTAATTTAATAATATTCTCTTAATAGTTCATTATACTTAAAAAAAAAAATACACTGTCAGTTTTGTTCAATAAAAGGATAATAATTAACTGATAGGTTTATACGAAAAGGAGAAGAAGTGAAAAAAAGAAAATAACAAAATTAAAGAAAATATAAACCTTTTGTAAAGTTAAAATGTTTATTACACTTTATTTTTGTCCATGTCCATTTAATCCGGATGTTATTTACACCATTTTTATTTACAGGAGACTTAATATATTTATTTTCTTTTTAATTTTACTGTTCTAGTTTCTTTTTTTTTTTTTGTATAACATTCGTGTTTCTTTAGGTGTACATAAAGTTCAATAAAGTTGTAAGGATTCCACATAAAAACAAACCGGATAAAAAGACACAAGAACATAGAGACAGAGCGAAAAAAAAAAAATTATAAACTTTTACCAATATAATAATGGTAAATGTCCGGTGTTTAAGGTATTAGTGGCATTATTGAATGGAATTCTAATGAATAGATTCGTCTTTATGAAGGTTTTTGAAAAAAAAAAAAAAAAAATATTGAATTTCTTTTATTATTGGGAATAATTTTATTCTTTAGAATCCGAATGACCATAGTTTTATTTTTAATTTTACTGATAAAGTTAACTCTAGAAATGAAAAATAACAATTAGTTCATTATTTTGTCTCTAAACCACAAAATGGGCTATAGTAGTAATAATATCGTAAAAACCTCTGGTTGATGAAATGCTCCATTTGATATTTAACAAATTGAAGTGCTAGGATTGACTTAGCCCAAATGTGAAATGCAGAAAAAAATATTATTTTATTTCATGTATAAATTATTTCATACATCTTGACAATTTTATTGGAATGTTATATTTGTATGTTTTGACGTTTTCAACTCCATTTGATGAAATTTGTGGCTAAAGCCAATTAAAATTTTTTTATTTTGAAGTATTTTTTTTTAGTCTTGAATTGAATTCCTTTGTTGGAATACGATTAATGTTTTCCCAAAAAAAAAAAAACTCCTAATAAGAATGTACACAGGGACTTATATCGTTGCTTTTTCTATGTTTTGTAAAAAAGAAACAAAAAAAATCTTTATCCTTGTTGCATTTTATTAGCTACTAAGGATACAGATAATTTGTCTTAGATTGAAAATAATTTTGAAATTTTATTCATCATTGGTTTCTTCTTTCAAGTAGATTATATCTTGTTATTTTTTATATATATATTTTTTTGTTGAAGATTTTTAAAATGTCACAATGATATACGTGTGAGCTGTCTTAAGAAGAAAATAATTTAAGCTTCAAGGTTTTTATTAAAAATGAACGTTGGGAGAATTTGGTTATTTTTTTATTTTTTCACAATTTTATAAATAAATGACTTAAACATAATGATGGTCTTTAAAACTTGGATATACACCTACGACATAGTTAGATCATATATGTTTGGATCGGTTTGAAACATTAGTTAAATTCTTTTGAAATTCGTATGTTTAATGTATATTCAATTTTCATTCAATTTCAAAGAATTAGTGTTGCTTATTACTGTTTTTGGAAATCAATTTGATCTACATTTAAGCAGATATTTGAATGGCGTCAGACTTAATAAAGTTTCAGTATTACCTTAAACCGAAAAATACACTCTTTTATATGGAAAGAAATAAAAAAAAAATTAAAAGTATTTGTGCAATAATAACTTGCTTGGGCGACTATAAATTCTTTTTTAATTTAATTTTTGGTTGGACTTCCAATCATTTCCACTTGATGACATTAAAATACATTTTATTTTGGTGGAAAACAACTTTTTATTTTTATTTTTTTTCAAAAATAAAAAAGTTTTAAAAAATTTATAGGTACGTAGTATATTAATGAAAAAGCTGCAGACGTCTACCATAAGTATCGTACTTTTATGCATGGAAAACCAGACATTTTCAGAAAAAATAAAAATTATTAATGAACAGACAGAAAAAAACGCAATGTCACAAATTCTTAAGTATATATAAGTCCATTAAAGCTTGAATTTTTATTATATATAAAAAAAAAATTTGAACACGCAATGGACTTTAATAAGAATATATTGCAATTGCCATGTTATTGAGAACCAAAGGAAATATTATTTTCGAAATAAAAACGACACAAATTATTTTGTTGAGATTAAAAAGAAATTGAAATAAAATATAAATCATGATTCGTTTAATGTCTGCAAATTTGCAACTACTTCAGTGTCTCATGAAGTATAAATGTCGCAATTATCTACGAAATATTTGAAGTTAGCTGAACAATTGAAATAATTATCACACAATTCGTTTCTAATTTCATTTATGTGCATTCATTGTATACTGAAGGTTAAATTTTAAAAACTTGAATAATTTCAGTTTTTTTATTACTTTTCAAATTTTGTTAGTTTGCAACTATTACGGAATAATTTTAATCATCTAATATGAATCTTAAATTGGGCATTCTTCAGTGTCAAAATCTAAATGAGAGTATTTTTTCCCCTAAGTTGGTCCTGCTTTATATAATATATTTTTTATTAAAGCTTACATAAATATAACAACTTGAGTTACGTGTAACTTATATGCTTCATTTAAAATTGTACACATTAAGTTTGAATATTTTAACCTTTATATTATACACAAAAGTTAAAACTTATTTTCGATATACCTTTGGGTACAACTTTTTATACCAATATTAAATTGATTTTGTGAATTTAACAATAAAATCCAATAAATAACTTGAATACACTCTCGATCATTATATAAAAGTTGGAAGTTGAGCACTTTTGACTACTTAAACTACTTAAATCTATGTATTGTTTAGTATTCATCTAAGAAATAAGATAAAAACTTTACTTTTTTGTATGTAATGTTTTTTTTTCTTCTTGTAGTAATAAGAAAATAAGAAAGTTCATTAAAAATTTGTTGACTTTATTGTTAAATTTTGTTATTTTCATATGAAAATAATAAAACTTTTTCATATCAAAGAAAAGTATGATTGCTATGTCTTTATTGTTTTCATAAAAGTAACGAGATTGGTCTATATAGAGACTATAATACTTTTAATAATTTGTGCTCGTAACAAACTTCTAAAAGGCAGGATATTGTATAATCTGAAAATGAGTCAAGTAAATACTTAATCTTCTTAAATTAGACTCATTTTTGAAATTGCATATACTAAGGGCAGTTAATTAGTTTATTTTCAGCAAATTCGTAAAATATTTCTTTTTGTTCCGGATAACTAACCTGAGATTATAAAATTCACAACTTGATCGACAACAAATTAATTCAAGATCATTTTATTTACATTATATTTTATATTAAAATATTTCTTATAGAGATTGCTTCGGAAATATAGATTTGCTAAGAATAAAGTTTTAATAAAAGACAGGTCATGTTTGAATTAGGTGTGTATAGTATGTCGGCTATGTTTTTCATAACAAAAAATTTAAAAATACCAACAATAATAAATATTTTTAGGTGTAATTTTTATCACTCGATAAAGTTGAATGTCAACGCAAAAATGCTTTGTTCGTTTGAAACAAGCATTCATGTTAAGAATAACAAAATAAACTTTATGTTTAGTTGAAAATAGAAGAAAACTTTATTTTATAATTTTACCAGCTTTTACAGTTTAATTGGACTTTTCCAACTATATAATAAAAAAAAAAAAAAAAGACAAGAAACAGAAACTTTTCGTTTTTACATCGATTTTTATTTTCTTTTTTTTCCTATTTTTATTTAAGAAAAATATAATTTTATATAAAAATTATAAAAAAAAAAAAAACTAAGAAAATTTGTTTTAAATATATATAATAAAAGTTCCACTTTGTGCTCTCAAAATGTACTATAGAAGAAGAAGTCTTCTGCTTTTTTTTTTTTTTTCAAAAATATTCAAAGCCTTATAATCGTCTGACGAGTTAAAATGTGTAAAAAAGAAACAAATTATTTTTTAATAAGACGTCTACAGAGACTTACAAAGAAAATTGCTGTGTGTATAATTTTTATTTTTTTTTATATTAAAAATAAATACACTTTTAAAAGAAAAATAAAAATAATATAAATTTAAAAATGTCTTAAAAGGTTTTTTTTTTCTGAGTATATGAAATGAATTTTTTTTTTATATTTGGCGTTTTTTATTTTTTGTCGAATAAGAATTAAAAAAAAACAAATTCGAATGTTTAACCAATATTCTTAATAGGAAAAATTGATACATAAATTTGTGGTTAGGTTTCTGGAATTTGTCCGCATCGATTAATATCAATTTGTCAATTTGTCGATAGCAAATTGGGAAGATATTTTCCTTATTAGCTTCTTGATCGTACACATGACATAGTCCATCAATTTCCCAAATCAAATTTATTATTTTTATTCATGAATTTAATTATTATTACACAGAAGAAAAAATTGAGCTTATGAAAAAGTTTACACCACTTACATGCATGACCATTAATTATAATTTTTTTTAAATTCTGAGCATGTCTTAAGTTGAAATTGCGTGAATTTTTTTTTTTAATCCTTTAATTGAGCTTTTCCTTAATGCATACTTGATTCAAACCACTTTTGAAGGAAATAGGCCTCGACAATTTTTTGACCGGTAAATAAAAATTTTCAAGACAATTTGAATGCGTAATTTAATTAAAATTATTTTCATGTTAAAAGTATAAAATATATATACTTAAAGGAAATTAATTTTCTAAAGACATTTAATATTTTCAATTGTTTTCTTTTTTTTTTTTCTTATTCATAGAAGAAAAATATGCTCAAAGCGAAATAATTTAATTAATGCAAGAGAAAAAATCAAATAAAGTTTCCTTTTTTTTTTTTCGTTTTCTTGGCTGAAATAGAAAAACTTCTTCTAAATGAAACTTAAAACCAAGAAAAAGTTAATTACTTGGTAAATATTTTTTTTTCTTTATTTTAATTCAAGAGTAGAGAGGATTTTTAAATTTTTCTTTTTTTTTTCTTTAAATATTTAAAAAAAAAAAAAAAAGATTAATTGTGCTGAGTTGTAGTCATAAAAAGGTTTGTTGAGATTTTCCCCTAAGTAGTTAAAATAGTTTCTTCTATATGAATTACTTGTTTTTTTTTTAACTAAAATTTTATGTGTTTTTTTATAAATATTACTTATGATGTGGAAAAAAATATTTCAAAAAAATGCATAATATTAATGTGTATATCTAATATTATATTTATGTACCTAAAAACACATTTTTTAATTTTACTAATATTAAATTTTAACCTACATTTGGTTAATATGCCTAAACGTTTTATTCCCATTTCCCTTATTTGATACGATCGTCAAGGTGAAAAAAAAAAAAGAATTAATTTGTTTAACCTCAATTTAAGATTGAAGTCGTTTTTTTATTATTTTATTTTCAAGTTTAAAAAAAGATTTAATCAAAGTTTTTCTCATTAAAGGTATTCAAACCGTTTTATTATTTAGTTTAATTTTTGATTTGGTTAAAAGCCTTTTTTGTATTAATTATTATTGCTCGGGGACTTATATATGATCTCATTCCTATTCCTATATTCCTTATATATAATGATGTACTTTTAGGTTAAAAAATTTTTAAATAATTTTATTTAAAAGGAAATGAAGAGGAATGACAATTTGTTTATAGTCTATAAATATGGCTCTATCCAAAATGCGTTATTCATGGGAAAAGGTTTTGGAATCGTAAACTATTTCAATAATAAAAATTGGAATTAAAAAAAATTTTTTTTTCACATTTAAAATGTATTTTTGCTTCTTCATAATGCAATATGAACTATATTTTGTTATGATAATTTATCTATCATTTATAATGAAACATTGATTATGCTTATTTCCTATGTTAAATTATTCAAAAATATAAATCTTATTACCCAACCAAGTATACATACAACCTGTTTGTTTTATATTATATAAATTTATTATTCAAATTTCATATTGTTATAAATTCATTTTTATAGTATGTACATACAAAATTTATAATTTGTCATTAATGTATATGTATTATTATTATTTTGTAGATTTAAAGATAATAATTTTGATATCATGTTAAATTGAATATTTTTGTCGTAGCAAATTTTCTAGTTAAATACTTTATTGTTGGTATACATATAGTTTAGTTATGTATTTTGAAAATTAAGTATATACACTTTAAGCATATTGATGGAAAATGTTTACCGTTAAAAAAACCAATTAAAACTAAAAAGACTTGTAGAATTAATAATAAAAATAGAATAATTTTTTTTTTCATAATATATGATTTCTGTTCTAATTTTATTTCCAAACAAATTGTGACGGTTTTAAAATAATTAAGAATATAGAAAGTATATATACATATACAGTTCTAGATTCAAAGAAACTTTTTACAAATTATTATTGCATACATTGTTTTGTACATTCTTATTTTTAAAATTTTCGTTATTTTTATTTTATCGTTGAAATATTTTTGAAACATTTTCTAACAGTTAGTCATACTATCTATCTTCTATCTAATGCATGGTAGGTTCACTTAGAACAAAATTAATTTCAGTTTTCTTAATGTGTTTCACCTTTCAACCACATGCGGCGCTCTTGTTTGTTTTATTGTCAACCCAGCCGGCTGAGCTTTTTTTCTTATTTATTTATTTTTTTTTTGAAATAAAAGCGTTTGGACGTGTAGGTGATTTATTTTGAGAAAAAATTATAAATATCTGGTAGAAATAAATAAATAAATAAATAAATAAAAAAGTTGAATATATTTGAATGTTAATTGTGGATTTTATTTAAAAAAAACAAAAACAAAGTTGGATTTATTGGAATTTAAGTTAATTTAAGATTAATAATAATAATAAATTTAAGATTATACATTTAATTTATTAATTAATAATTATTGCAATAAAATAGAATTTTAAGTGAAAATGTTAGAACACAATGTGATATGAACTAAAAAAATTAAGATAATAAAAAATAAATAAATTTATCTTTTATTCATAATCTTCTTTTTTTCCAGCAAATTTGAATTTTAATAATTTTATTTGAAATATTAGAAATAAATTGCCACCTACAAAAATTTTATTTTTTTAGATCAAATTCCCTCCACAAATCCACTAGGCGCTGTAGTAGATCTTTTGAGTGGGCCATCTATTACTATATCTTATCTATGATCTAATATAATATAAGGTGAACTCACCTCTTAAACGACCTTAACAGTGTTGGCACTTTCCTCTATTTATTTTTTTAAACGTAAATAATAAATAAAATAACCGAATGACTATGCAACAGTGAATGCAAGGCGTACTTTGATAAAAACTTTAAAATGTAAACAAAAAAATCAAGGCGTACTTTATCAATAAAAAAATAAAAGCATTCTTTTCGAAATGACAAAAATCAACGCATAGTTACTAGGCTAGGCCTGTACTATTTTTTCTGTGCAGGCTTTTTTCTAGTTAAAAATAAATTGTGCACATTTTTTTGTTTAAAAATATTTTTGGATCTATTTCAGTCTCTGCGGTCATAAGTCCCCAAAAATATGTATAAAGATTGATACGCGCTAAACTTTAATAAGCTGGTTAACATTAATTGTATACAAAATTTTGAAAAAACTATATATATAAAATCATGATTTTGTTATTTTGGTTTATAAAATAAATTCTCACTAATGATATATTGTTTTATACACTATTACTACATGTAGTATACCTAGCTACATATGACAAAAGGATACAGAATTATTTTTTTTCCCATATATGTATATTTACCTCTTAGTATTCTTACAGGAAAAATATTAAATTCTTGTGGTGTACATGAAAATAATGTGAAAGTTAAAATACATCGAGAAATAACAGGTATACAAAAATTAGTGTTGCATACTTTTATTAGTATTTTGATAAACACATTAAATAATGTCCTTTATATATTGTACTCTAGAAGGAACAAGTCATTTGTAAAATAAAAAATAAAACAAAACACTAACTGTTCCGTTGTATAACATTAATTTACGGTTTTATAGTGAAAATAAATGCATTCTAATATGTTTGGGTTGAAAGGAATTAATGAATTTTTTTTTTTTTTTTAATTAATGATCATCTACATATATGTATATATATCTGTGTACAAAAAATACATAGTAGTAGAGGTACCTAAGGGCAATTTTGTTTGGAATATTTCAAGAATTATAATAAAATTTATTTAATTATTTCACTTCATAGACTAATTTGCGGATATTTATGTAATTTTAAAGAAACTAGTTAGTTGTATGTTGCAGTGGTTGGTAAATTTAATTAGTTTTAGTAATGTTTAAGGGAAAGATATATGTATTTTTTGTTTGTGGCTTTTAATTTGAAGGGTGAAGATTTCAAATGTAATTATTAAGAATAATAACACAATTATTCTTTTTTTTTTTTTAAGTCTGTATGACACAAGAAATTTCGATTAACTTCTGACTCTCCGAGCCTTTCGTTTTCTAAATTAAAATAAGCAAAAGTTATTATTCCGTCCCCACTCCAAATACATTTATAATATATTAAACGAAAATTTTTGTTCATATAAGTTTATAAGAGTGTCCAAAGATTATAAAATGAATGAAAAGGAAGAAAAAAAATAAAATAAAAAATTAAATAATATCAAAAATATTTTTTACAATCCTATTAAATTTCTAAACCAAAATAATAATAATTTATCTTTCTTAACAACCGAAATAAGCAAAAAAAAAAAAATAATAATGTAATTTTTAATAAAATCATCATCTGGCTTTGTAATATAGATAAAGTTAATAAAATGGAATTTTTCATTTCAGCTGGTCCTGGTGCTGCTGCTGGTCCAGTCACTAAAAAAAAATTAAACCCTTCAAAAAATATATTAAGTGTAAATTGACAATAAAAATAAATATCCTTCATTCAGGAATCAATATCCTTTTTTTTTTTTATTCTTATTTTTGATGCTACTATATGTGTGTTTTACGCTATCCAAAAAAAAAAAAATAGAAAAGGAAGAACCCTTATAAACTTATATTTAATGGGAAAAGAAAGGAAAAATACCATAAATTTAAACAAAAATATTTTTTATATAAAATATATATAAAAAAAAACTAGATATTATGTGATTTCAATGAATAGTTGAGATTTAAGTAAATTTGTTTACATTTTTTGACATTTTTCTAATATGTCAAAAAAAAATGCCTACATTTCATAACCCGTGTGCGTGTGTTTCATTTAATTAAACTTGGTATTCTACAGAAATTATTACACACAGAAGTTTTTACACTTTGCCATTTGCCAAGAAAGGAAGCTCTAAATCTATCAAATCTTGTACAGAATTAAAACTAAAAGATTGCGTAATTTTTAATATTTTTTTTTGTATTAAACATTTTATAATCAATCTAATGTATAGAGATTTTCGTTCAAAACAAAAAATTTCACCAAAAACAAAAATTTCAATTGTTTTGTTAAGCACGTAAACGTTAAAAAAGACAAAATTCCAGTTGGTGTCCCTATAATCCTGAATGAAGTTTATGTGAATGTCTATTTATTGACACATCTTGTTTTTTTTTTTTTTTCTTCTTGTATATGATGTGTACAATTTTCAATATCCTGGTAATGTCCTGGTTTTCTTTTTCATCATCGTTATTACTTTTTTCTTTTTTGCTACCGAAGAGATATAAAAATGAAAAATTTATTAATTTTTTTTAATGTTTGATGAAAAGGACATTATTAATAACATTGATGATGATCCAAATATATAGCTCTGTTTAAAAAAAAATAAAAATTCTTTTAATTTCATTTGATGTCCTTAATGGAATTAAAAAATTTTATGAAGAATTTTTAATTTTCAGCTTATTAAAAATTTTAATATGCGACGCTGGAAGGCAAGGCAAAAAAAAAACGTTCAAATAAACATTAAAATATTTCAGGAAAAAGATAATTAAATTTCTACCAACAATAATATTATTTAATATATATGGATTTGAGCAAAAAAAAGAATATTAAATAAAATAAAATTTTCTGATTATGGTTTTCATATGAATACAAAAGTTTTGATGATATGTGATATGTGAAATATAATCAGCATGTCGAATTAACTATGTAGTTGGAAATTTTAAATTAAAATTGTAAAAAAGAAATTATTATTAAATTATAATTAAATTTAATTAAAACAAATTATCTTGAAGAGGAATATTTTGTTACAAAAAATAAAAAGTTTTCGACATTATACGTATGTATACTATCCATTCAATCAATTACATAAATTAAATTAGAGCTTCTACTAACTTAATATTAAATTTTTCTGGGATTAATAATATTTTAATAATTGTTTTCCTTCAGGTTCAAATTTTAACTAAAAGTAACTTTTGTAAAAAAAAAATTAAATAAAAGTGTTGATAAGATATTTTTTATGTTTTACTTTTGGGAAACCAATACAACTTTTTTCTTCCGATATGAGATTTTTCAGTAAATCTAAAACATTTTGCGTGTGTTAGAATTTTCTATATAAATATATATATACTTTTTTAAATACCATTTCGAATGAAAAGGGTCTGACATGTTAGCTTGACACAAAAACTAAATTTGATTTTGTTAAACAAATTTAATTTTTTAAAGATTATTTAACGTATTTTAAAAAGAAGTTTAAGTAAAAATTAAGGGAACAAATATTAGGATTAGGTAATAAATTTACTGAATTATCTAAAAAAAAAAAAAGGAAGAGATTTTATCTTGAAAATTTATTTGTCATTATATTTCCACAATATCATCTTAATTTTATTTATTTTTTTAAATTATTAATAATGAGCTTATTTATACAAAATAAATTTTGTATGTTTTAAAAGGTAGTATGAAAGTTATAATGATAAATATTGAAATAATAGGGAAATACACGTATAGTGTCGATTTGAATCGAAATCAAAAAGGAAAATAAAAATTAAAATTTTAAGCATTGTTTCTTTAATTTTTTAACATTTCATGCCTTTAGAATGGAATCAGATAAACTTTGTACATTGCTTGAAGTTCTTTATCTTGAAAATCGGGTCATTAATTTATTTAGAGAGTTATTGCCATTTTTCTTCTTAAGAAGTTTCCAATTTTATCGAAGTCATATTTGGGATCTAAAATGTGGAATTTTTTCAAACATAACTTCAATCACAATTCTTAATGATTTATATCAAAAATCCATTTATTATTATCATGTTTAATGAATATAAGTAGCATTCATATTATTCCACTTCAAGAACTAACTGCCGAATTTCAAGGACTGGCAGCAAATGTATTATTATATTAAAAACATAAAAATTTTATTTTTGTTACAGAATCGTAAAATTTTTTGTTCGCTTCGGAAACATTTTGATTGAATGAAAAAGAAAAAAAAAAAAACATTACGAAATATTTATTTTATGAACATTGAATTTTCTTTTTATTACTGCATTATCCCAATAAGACATCACGATTTTACGCTTAATTTAATCTAAAAAAAAATTTAATTGATACAGATATTTTTTTTATTAGTTATAACGAATATTATGAGTAAATTATTATTATACCTAAGGTTTTTATCATAAAAATGACACATAAATTTATGGTTTTTGTGGTGTATGCCCAAAATAAGAATTTTTATTTATTTATTTTTTTTTTTTTGAAATATATGTAGCTTTAATTTATAAAAATTGATGTGGATTATCGGATTTCTATACGTTAAGTGCAAAATAAATTTTATTTTATTTAATTTTTATTAAAAAAGATATTCAAAAATAAATTTGTTTATTTTGTCAAAAATCTTTGTTATTAAAATGATTCTCTGTTCAGTCGAGACGTCTAAATTAGATGAGTTTTCAATAACATTAAGAAAAACATAAAGTACCTACCAATAAAATTTTCAGACATAGCGAAAAACATAAAAAGTAATCTAAAAACTTAAATTTGTAAGAAATTTTAAAGCATATGAATTTGTGAATTTTCTTTTATCAATTTCGAATAATTTCCCAAAATGATCAATTTCTTTTTTTCCCAAATATAATGTGTAAAATTTTAATCAAAATTTTTAACATTACTTAGGTAGAATAAAAAAAATTCAATCAAAGTCAGAGATCAAAAATTTTCTTCGGTTTTCTTTGCAAAAAAAAAAAAAAAAAGCAATAGGAAAGCAAACATTGTACACACATGCTTAAGGTGTACGTACCTACACTATGCTGCTGCTGCTAACTAAAGAAATATTTATTTCCATTTAGCACAAAATATTTAAAAAAAAGAGAAAAAAAAAACCTTAAGGAAATAATTTTTATTTTTATCTTATGTAAAAATTTTATTTTACGTTCATTTCTTTTTTATTCGTTCGACTTTTGTACATTTTTAGAATTTATAGCTTTCAACACATCCAGATTTGCTTTTTGTAAATATTTTTACAATTTTGTAGAAAAAAAAAAAAAAAAGGAAAGAGAACTTTATACCGCATAAGAGTATAACAGTAGCGCTATGTATGTTTAGGTATACGGTTTTTTTTTTCTCATTGACTGGAAATTAAATAAATAAAAGAATAACAATTTTTGTTACATAATAATAATGGTATTTTTTTTTTTCAAATTTCTTATCATAATTTTTTTTTTTTTTGTAATATAACATGTGGTATAAATATTTAATTATTTTTTTTTTTGCTATCCTTCCTTGTAAATGACAACCTGTTTATTTAGTATTAAGTGTACATGTTAACAACTTATTTTCAGTCTAATAGTTAATTTAATTTTTAATTTTATATTCAACGTCAGAGTTTTCGCGAAATGAAATTATTGTGAAGTTGTTTTTTTGTTGAAACAGTTATTATGGTATATTCAAGTCAACTTTTTTATAATGTGTTCATACATAGTGCTAAGCTTAATGTTTTACAATATTGGTTCATTGCGTTGAGAGTAAGTTTTCCTGTTTAACACATATAGCCCACGTAATAATAAAAAATAATAAAATGAATACACGTGTAGTGAAATTCAAATTTAAAGATAAAAATTTCAACAAAAATTGAAAATTCAGTTTCCCAGCAGGTATATATTTAGTATAATTTTAATAACAAAAAAACAAAAAAAAAATATATTTATTATCATGTTTTAAATAATTTACATATTTTACTATAATTTATGATAATCCAAAAATTAATTTTACATAAAACGTAAAAGCATATTATTACAATTAATAACGTGAAAAAAAATGCTTTGAAACATATTTTGCTTTTAACATGCATAGTATTAAATACTATTAATAAATGCATACATGCATTTTTTTTTTCGCAAAATTTTTTCTCTTTGTGTTATTAAACATTAAAATGCACTCATTTCTATATCTACTCATAAATTAATTAGTATAGGTACATATATATATGTTGAATATTGTTAACTTTGATTTTTGCTGTAAATTATTAAAAAGGTTTGGAATAAAATTTATAGCATTAATACTAAAACTTTAATGGTGTAATTACTAACTTTAAAATTTCAAAGAAGATGAAGTATATAGAATTTTTTTTTTAATTGGCATAATCTTTTAAAATTTTGCATAATTTAAAGATTCAGGACATTTTATAAAAATATATAGATAAAGTATATCATATTCCCTGATTTAGCATTTACAATTGTATTGAAATGATTGCCATTCATTAATTTTACTAGAAAATGGTCTCCAATTTGGTTTATGATTAAAATAATTGTTGGTAAAATGTAAAAATATAATTTAAATTAAAAACTTTTAGAGTCCATTAAATATCTTTAATGCGTTGGAGATCGTTATGTTGTATTTAGTGCTATAGAATTTAGATCACTAAATGGAGTATTATATGCATCAATACACATGAAATCATTTAGATGCATCTGCGTAAATAATGAAAAAATTTAGATGCATCAGAGTAAATAATGAAATCATTTAGATGTTTCGTATTGAATATTACGTAATACCTAAACAAACATAATATCTCTCACAATATTTCAATACAGCCAAATACAAAAAAAAATGAGAAAAATGAGAAGAAAAAATATTCTCTCTTTGCAACTACCTCTCCCCTACGCATTAAAACAGTATATTAGATATGTAAACAAAATTTGTTATACAACTCGTTCTGTATTTACACAAAAATACATTGACACTTGTCAATTTATATCACTCGACCTTCGGTCTCGTGATATAAGTATTGACTCGTGTCAATGTATTTTTGTGTATACAGAACTCTTAATTAATAACAAATTTAGTTTACATATACAATAATCTACTATTAAAACCAAGGAAATTAAACAAAAATTACTGTTTCTTTCGATCCAAATGTTTAAATTTATATAATTCGTAATAATATAACTTTAAGATATACATTTTAAACTTTTATTTTGTTTTTTTCCAATTATCCTAGTATGCATTTAAAAAATAGGTGCTCGCTATTATGTATACACTGTCGCATACACCTTTTCATATAACATTTTTTACAGCTCAAACCATTTAATTGCGTTATATTCAATAAATTTTATTAATAAAATTTTAAAATTTTCTCGTAATTTTTTATTGAATAATCTTTTAATTTTTTCAGTGCTTTACTATCTATTTAAAATTGCACAGACATAATATTTTATTCATAACAATCTTTATTAATTTTTCCTCCCATAAATAAATAGAGTAGGTACATACTATACTGTGAATGTTTAAATACATTTTCAAGTGAATTTTTAGTATTAAGTTTTTTACATTTAAAATATCATGCAACATTTAATTATAATAATTTTAATTACTTATTTAAGCACACTTTTTTTTTTTTGTATATTAAAAAAGAATAATATTCCAATATTTATAAAAATTCATTATTTTATAATGTTGTTGAATTTCGTTTGTTTTTTTTTTTTTTTTTTTTAATAATTATTTGAGTCTACCTTTATTTTTATTCTTTGGAATATTTTTACAATTAAAAAAGATACCCAAAAGTCCTTTGGAGGTAATAGAAACCATAAAGTTTTGGTTTAAATTATCTCTGTTAATGAATATGACTTTTATTTTACTTTTGTATTTTATTTTACTATTATTTATTGTATAATAATAATATAATTTTCAAGCATAGAGACTTTTGCATTTTCTTTATTCATTGTTTTTTTTTTTGTTTCACCACCAATTAAAAGCTAGTAATTAGCAAAATTTATGCAGTTTTGAAAATTATGTTTCCTTTAAAATAAAAAAAAAACTACATAAATAAATAAAATAAACAAATATTCTTAAGGGGAAAATTTTCTATTTTTATCGTATTTTATTTTTGGTCGTGAATTTTATTTATTTACTGAATTTTAAATACATACTTAATTTTTTTACTTAATGTTAATAATTTTAAATTTAATGTCGAAGACTTGCAGAAATATTGAGATAAAAATGTTTGTTTGAAAATAATATTAATTATTAAGATGAGATTTTTGGTAATTTTATTTATGATTGTTGTTTGCAATAGAAAAATAACATTTAATTAAAAATTAAAACTAACTATTTAATGAACAAAAATTTGATCTAAAATAGTTGTTTGGCAAATTTTTCAACAATTGCTTTCTATATTTAACATACGTATTCTAATTTAATGTAGTAAACCATTTTCAGCCCCCAGTTGGAATTCTAGCTACTATTTTTTGCTTCCTCTAATCGACATCTATCACAAAAAATTTCATCAAAACTAACAAAACAAAAAATATAACAAAAAATATAATATAATCGAATTATTGAGCTGTTTTGGAAGGTAATATTGCGCATATTTTGGCACGAGTACGACGGAGCAGACGGATGAACAGAATATGAAAACATATAGTCTCTGTTTTATAATTTTTTAATGGAAAACGGGCCAAAAATTAAGTTAAAAGGAAAAGAGATCTTACGATCTGATTATAAAAACTATTATTTTCTTCCAATTCTGAACGACTAACCTTACTGTCATAGACATATTTTACAAAGAAACCTATAATCAAACCATAAATGTATAGTAAAATTTTATTGTGGAAAAATATTGTCAAAATATATTGTCAACTCTTTGAAAAAAAAAATACTTGTTTATTTAAATCATAAATAAATAATAATTATTTTATAATTATTATAAAGCTCACAATTAATTATTCATAAACTATTGAAATAAACTTTCTTTAAATTCAACAAAACATAAAGAATTTTAAAATATATAAGTTATATACATTTAATGCTCTTCTATAAGACATAAGGTCTTAATAATTTCTTATTTTAAATATTATTCCATGTCAAAAGATGAGAGAATATTTTATTTTATTTTTTCAATTAAAGGATTTTCCATCAATTAGGTCAAGAATTTTCGATTTTAAAGCTATATACTTATATCTATATAATATATATATATCTTTTGTGGCTAGAATAAAACTTTTTAAACATGAACAAACTTTTCATAATTTATTAACTGTAATTTTTTTGTTTCTTTTGTTTTAGAGCTATCTAAACCTACAAATAAATTTAAATGAATTTTATAAACCAAAAACCTATCAAACTGAAAAGGATTCTTTCCCAAAATTTTGTTGAAAAATGAATTATTATTTTATTTTTGTTTATTTAATGTCTGCGGTAAATGAAAAAAAAAAAAGGATAACAAAATTTTCAATTTTCCAGAAATTATATTTCTTTAGGTTAATTTAAATTTTATGTAGGTACCTAATATTTATTTATATATTAAGTATACATCAAATTACATTTTAATAAATATATGATACTCGTTATAATGAAGATCTTAAAAGAAGATTGAATATTCTGCAAATTTTCCGTTGACATAATCTTAAGCCTTGAATCGATCATTGAGGCTTAAAATGTGGAGATTTTTGGTTTTGGTAGGAAAATATTTATGTTGTCGAAAAACTAAATCAGTAACATAATTAATGAAAATTAATTCAAATAAGAAAAAAGATAAACTTTTACTTATCCAAGTTTTCTTTTAATGTTTCATATATATCGCTCCTCGCATTCTATAATATTGTAAGTGCACTTACAACATAATAGAAAGATGTGAAAACTAAGAAGCTCATGTAAATGAGCATCTACTGTATAAATTTTATAGTTCTACGATATGTCCTTAAAAAGTTACATTAAAAAAAAGACTTACAATATTGTGCAATGTGCCCAAAAACTCCCGTAAATCAGATTGTATGTAGACTTAAAATAAGTTAGAACGAATTGTTCAATTTATTTTCTTTATAAGTAGACTTACAATATGAATGTCCTTTAATCTTCAAATTATTTGGTTTTTAAGTGCACTTACAATGTATATACTTATTTTATTAAAATTATAAGTAATAGTTACAACATTTGTGAACGACAAGCAAATTCAAAACTGTCCTAACATTAATATTGTAAGTATAACTTACAATAATAGAAGTATGAAATTGTGAAATTATTTATATTGTAAGTATACTTATCACATTATAGCTTGAATTTTTTTTCAAAATGTTTGGTGTAGGTCATCTTACAATCAACTTCTACTGATCTTGTCCATTCTATTATATTAGTTTCTTAAATTACAACTAAACTACTTATATTAGCTCAAAATGTTACTTATGTACTCATAAAGCATTACTTTCTTCTTAATTTTGTATAAAAATATATGCTTTACAGAAAACAGGAACAGAAAACGAAGTGACAGAAAAAAAAAAATCTTAAAAATGCTCTCCTGAAAACCTGCATTTTTGACTTACAATATTATAGAATGCGAGGAGCGATATATTTTCATTATATTTCTATGACAATTATAATGGTAAGAAATACATATTTTGTTACAAAAGCCGTATAGACATTTTATCGTATGGACAATTTATCGTACGGACATTTTATCGTTAGTAAATTGATCGTAAGATTTATTAATTTGGACCGCGGCCTAGAAATCATCCTTGTTTTGCGAAATTGTGAGCGTACTCTGCATTACGTGTGGTGGCTCTGCCGAGGAATATCTCTTAGACAACAACAATAATAATAAAATTTACTATTTAGTCCCTAATATTGCGTATATATTAAAGTTAAGCTCTCTTTCGCTCTCCCTCTCTACGTATTACATTCAACCAACAGCAGCAGAAACAACAACAAAGTTAGGTATACAGAAACATCCAAAAAACCAACGGAAGTTTATGAATAATTATAATTGGGTATAATTTTAGCGCTAAATCTGAAATGCTCTACTAGCCAACAGTGACCGAAGAAGCAGAGAAAAAAATTTGAAAAAATAAAAAACAAATTTTTATATATAATATATTTAATTTTTTTTTACGTATTTTTGTAACGCAAATAAACATGCAATTCTTTTATTTCTTTCATTTTTCCATCAAAATATCTTTTATGCGAAAATTTATGTGGAGATTTGTCAAATATTATGTTCCAAACTTCAATAACATGGAATATTTATTTAATTTTCAGTTTTATTTCAATTAATAACATTCAAAATAATTTTTAGACCTATCATTTTAAGCTTTATTAGCATTTACTACAGCAGGTTTTTTTTGACCATTTGATGAAATTGTTTGCTATGCCGAGGGTATTTTTTAGGGTAAGTCTTCATCTGAATCAATTAATGTTAAATCAACCTAAAAACATTAAATAATAAAAATATAATTAATTCCCACGTAACCGAAATAACTAAAAATAGAATCACATAATTGTAAATTATAAGCTGCACAACTAATTTGTACAGCAAATGTAATGAGAGAAAACTAATCACTCTGTCAATAAAAAAATTACTATAATCCCGCCATTGAGAAATATTCAAGGTTCACGAAGCTCGGTCTTACAACTGTCAAAATAATTATACGGGAGGAGATAAACTAATAAAAGGTAATATCTGTTTTTTTTTTTTAAATTAACTACTTAAAACATATTCTATTCGTAAAAAAAAAAAATGTTGTCATTTTGTTTGCAATAAAACTTTTAAAATTTAAGTTAGTTTACCATTGTTTCATTATTTGATGTCGGTTCATTATTATTAGCTTTATTAGTATTGTTATTATTATTAATTCTTAATGTAATTATAACAATTTTTGGTACGGTTTTATTTGGTTTGTCAAGAACTTGAGTCTCGTTACGCATAACATGCTCACTCCAAGTACCATCTTTATGTAGTTGAATTTCGGTGTCATCACAAGTTAATAAAGATGAGGCTAAGACTTCTTGAAAATAACTAAAAGAAAAATTAAAGGTTTGAAAATTGTAATGTACTTATAATAAAATAATTTTTCTTTTTTTTTTAAACAAAAATGTTTTTACCCGTCAATTACTAAATTCTCATAAACAGCAGGTTTATCACAGACTGGGCAATTCCATGTTGGTTTACGCTCGTTCATTTGCAAAAATAATGAGGCATCAAAACATTGCAAATGTAAGCATGTTGAAGCTCTACAGGGTATAGACATTCTCATTTTTCCCAATGGACAAATCAAAGACACTTTTAACATGGTAATAGCTTCACAGTTTGCGTCCTCCGTTAGTTTCTGTTTAACTAAAAATGAAACAATATTTTATTATGTTATGAATTTAATAATGTGAATGGGAAAATATTAATCGGTTACTGAAATCCATGAATAATTTAGTAAAAAAAAAAAAAAAGAAATAACTTCGTTATATTTTTGTTTAATACAAAATACTCACTCAGTCCTCGAGTATAATCGGCTGGTGTAATGCCTTTAGTTTTCATTCGTTGCAATAATTGTGTCGAAGATAATTTTTGAACCAAATATGCTGCAAGAACATAGCCGCGTGTAAAATCTGGAACCCATTGAACTGTTACATTGTTTGTGACTGTTGAAGAAAGCTTAACATTTGAAGTCACATTAACTGGTTGGGGTGATCGTTTTGGCTCAGCATTTAGTCGCTTTATTGGAATTGGATTAGGTAACTGGCAAATTGTATTATTTACTTTAACAATTACTTGAGGTGGAAAACAATCTTCTTGTTCACATGATGTTTCCAATAAGCAAAATCTTAATTGTACTTGAGCTTGACCACGAATATCACGATTTAAAGCAATATTTGTGACTTGTGACGGTGTTAAAGTAAAATAAAATGATACCTCTTGTAAACGTTGTGCATTATTTTGTGGTATCAATGTTGATGGCTGAATTAATGTTCCCATTTCTTCATAAAATGGTAATTTCTTTAATCGAACATCTGGAAGAATTGGGTAACCAGCAGTCATATTCGCTGTAGGGAAAGCAACCATATACTGAGTTGATTGTACCGGTTGCATATTTAATTGTGGTTGATGCATTCTTTTTTCTGGCGGTGGTTGTGGTAAATCAGTATTAGATGTAGGAGATACTAGATCTGGACCAAAAGTTTTATAAATTTTACGTATTAGTGGTGCAATTAAATTGAAATTTTGTTTAAGAGCATCAACAAGTTGATTTTGTAATTCAATTTTTGTTCCGTTGTGCCTTAAGTTTAATGTTAATAATAAACTTTGTAATTGATAAACACGAAAAAATTGTATCATATTCTGAAAAAAAAAGAAAAGAAAATGGTTGAAAATGTTTTATGGGGTGCAATTCTTTACTTAACATATAAATATTGTATGCACAAAGTAATTTATATTCCGAAAAACTTTAAAACGATGGGAAAAAAATCATTTATTTAAGGAAATTATTGAAGAAAGAGTATTACGATTTTGGTTATACATATATCATATTTTTTTAATTGCTGAACTCAGCTATTTTTACGGTATAAATATTATTCTAAGCAAATTATTTCGGAAAAAAAAATTTTCTAGTTTCGTTTGTTACTAAAGTTTGAAGTTGCATTACATTTAAGTATGGAGGAGGTAGATTACATGGTGTCCAGTTAATTTTTTTGGCGCCCCAAATCCCACTGACCAACCACTAGGCATAATCTTAATCTAAGTTCACCTATTTTTTAATTTTACTTATTTTTTTAATTTCACTAAAAAATATTATTAACTTAATGAAAAAAGCATTTCAATTTGTATTGTGAGATTCAAAACCGGCTTAAGCTTTAATTTTGTAATTGGACACATTCAAAAATATAATTAATAGGTATTTGATTATCAAAACAAAAAAAAAAAAACATATGTAAGGTATAGTTAACCTTCCCATTACAATCTACAAATAATTATTTTTTTTTAGATCAGATGGCTCTGACAGAATTAAATTTCATAAGCATGAACATTTTCTTACCTTAACTTTTTCAAAATCTGCATGATATCGAGATTGCGTTTGTGGGTTTGATTGATGGGTACTAATTATTGGTTGCTGTTGTTGACTTGTTTGTAGTTTAGCATTTTGAGTCTGACTTCTAGTTTGAATCATTATTTCTGGCTCTGAAAATTTAAAAATAAATATTATCAACAAGAATTAAAAATAAATAAATAAATAAATTGGCTAAAGTGCAGTTTATGGGAACTGGGAACCACTCAACTCACAATGGGCTGAAACTTGGAGGAGGGGGTAGAGGCGGTGCCAAAACTCCCAAAACTGAAATCAGTTCTTCGGGCAAAGGCCTCGTTTCGGAGATAGGGCCCCCTAAAGTTTTCATACATTTTGTATGGGCAATTTTTTTTTTGCTCGATTTGCCACATTTTTTTTTTAGATAGTATAGGGGGTGTTCCAAAAGAAGAGGGGGTTGTGGGTGGCGGCAGTCTGGAGGTTGGTCAGTGGGATTTGCGGCGCCTTTGCCCCAAGAACTGATTTCAGTTTTGGGAGTTTTGGCACCGCCTCTACCCCCCCTCCAAGTTTCAGCCAATTCTGAGTGGTTCCCATAAACTGCACTAACGCCTTTCTTTTTTCGAAATATTTTTTTCATTAATTTTAAGTTAATTTTTTTAATTTTAAAATTTAATTTAATTATTTGTAACAGAAAATTTATAAAAAAAAACTGCAGCGCAAACGCACTTCCTTAACAATTCTTTAAGATCGATCAGTGTTGTCATACAACTGAAAGAATAATTCCAATTTATTTTAGCGACGTGTTAGTTGAAAAATACAATATATAAATAAAACACTTGCGGCTGACTATATAAATTAAAATTAAGTGCTGCTGCGCTTATGGTTTTCGCGCTGCCAACTAGCAATTTTTTGTATTAAACCGTAATGGCCAGAACACAGGGAAAAGCTTTATTATAATTATATATGTTTACTTTTGAAAATAAAAATATGTATATATTTTTCAGAATTACGAATTGAACATACTTTGTACCTGTTATTTAAAAAAAAAAGTGGAATTTATTTGACTGATAAAAAAGAACTGAGAGAAAAAGAGTAATTCATTTTCATTTAGCAACATTTTAACCTCATAATTCAACATTTTAACAGCATAATTCTTAAATGCCACACCATTACTTTACAACAATTATAATAAATAAATAAATTAATAAATTTAAAAAAATAATATTTTAACTAACTTGACTTGAAAATCACGCAACATCATTTCAAATTTTCAAGTATTTTAAATCGTTTCCTTGATTTTCCCCTTATATTTAAGGATTTTTCTTTTGTCATTTCAATTAATTTTTTTCGGCTAATAAAAAAAATAAATAAATGAACCACCACAATTTTAGCAGCTCCAGAAACTTCAAATTGCCGAAATTCATTTAAATTCAAAATTGGACACAGTGATTATTACATACTTTTTTTCCATTTTCTCCCATCACACTTATTCCGGGGGTATAAAAAAAAAAAGAATTTAAATTATTAAAGGCTTAGTACGCTGTGAAAAAAGAAAGGTTGCAAAAAATATCACTGAAAAATATCTGAAAAATGTTTGATAAATTTTGACAACTATTTGACACAAGCATCTGATTATTTTTATTAATTTTTTATTATTCTTTCTCACCATTGTACTTGTACACCTATTTCATAAAGTAAAGTATCTGCCATAGAAAATTTATTTCGTCCCGCCAAAAAATCTATGTTTTTTTTCACTCAAAATCTATCATTGTGTTGAATAAAAATGATCAGGGATGAGATGGTTGCTTTTTTAAAAGTTACGAAATAAAACAAGACTTTTAATTTTATAAACTCATCACAGACAACATTTTATTTCTATTTTTTCTAATTTTTACATTTTTATTAAAAAAATTTAAAATAAAATATATGCGCACACGTATGAAAAAATGAATTAAATAAATTTTATTGAAATTTTCACAACATTTGAAATTACATTCAACGTTTGTAAGAAGGGAAGCTAATTTACTTACTAAATTATTTTCTGTTACATGTGAATCGAAATTTTCAGAAAACTTATCCTGAAATATTTTAATATAATTAAGAAAGTTTTGAGGAGGAACTGTTAATTTACATTTTTGAAACTGTTTAAAATTTACGAAAATAGCATTTATTTTTTTCCCATTTTTCACTTTTTAATTTTTTTTCATGTTTTTTTCCACAAAAAATTGGTTAAAGTTAATATTAATTATTATTTTAATTTCTCACATTTAAATCACTAGCGGTTGAAATTCAAATTAGCTTTAAGCTTTAAACAAAAATTCTCACATCCCTAAAATCGAAAAATTAAAGCAAAACAAAAATCATATGATTTTTATTTACGAGCCCTGCATCATAAGACCTCGTACGGGTTTTTTTTTTTGAGTTTGTTCTACTTTTTTTCCAGTTTTCTCCAGTTTTGTATTTTTTTCGTTTAAACCAACCTTTTTTAGGAGTTTTTGGTCTTTATAAAAAAAAATTTTTTTTAAGTTAAATTTTGAGAAAAAAATTATTTTCCAAAAGTCTACTTTTTCAACTTTTTTTATGGGCATCGCAGAAATTTTCGAAAGATGCATTTTGAAGGGCATTTGGGAGTAGTTAATTTTAGCTTTTTAGGTTTTGTCGATAAAATAAAGGAGAGAGTCAAAAAACGCCTTTGAAAATCCAAAAAACA
This sequence comes from Hybos culiciformis, assembly GCA_964007475.1. Classification (NCBI taxonomy): domain Eukaryota; kingdom Metazoa; phylum Arthropoda; class Insecta; order Diptera; family Hybotidae; genus Hybos; species Hybos culiciformis. The sequence continues at coordinate 136,224,185 of OZ023273.1, read as the reverse complement.
GGTCAAAAACGCGAAAAATAGCAATTTTGGCCTGTTTTTTCTTTATAAGTAATTTTACGGTTTTCGAAATTTTTAAAAATAAGAAAATAGTTTTAAGTCGAAAATAAAATGAAATGAACTCACTTTGTTCTAAAAAAAGTGCTTAATTTTGGATTTAAAAAAAACCTGCGAAAAAAACGTAAGTAAAAGGAATCAGAAAGGCACCTTGTAAGAGGGTGGTGAATTTATTTTTTTTTTTGCATAAAAATTTTCGTTGTTCCTTGTTACTCTACTATAGAAATATGTTTACTCTGTTTCTAACTCAATAATAAACAAATCAAACAAACTTTTTTTTGTAATGTCAAGTCAAGTTTTTGCAATCATTTATCTTCCTTTCCTGGGCAAAGAAATTATAAATCAAGAATGGCCTTTGAATCTTTCGTCCCTTTCTTTTTTCATATATATTTATTTAAAGAAAGAGAAAAAGCTAGGGGGTCTAGTTTTTGTTTGCAATGATGTTCCCAAAAAAAAATAAACATCAAATTTTCGAGTAAAAATGAATACAATAATTTAACATTTGAGAAAATAATAATTTTTTTTCTTGATGTGAATAATAAATATTCATAATTGCAGTTTTATTTTCATTAATCATAGAGGACAGTATATTTTTACTTAATTTATTAATGAAAATAAACTATATAAAAAAAAAGGAATAAATAACATTATAAAATAACATATGTTATTGAAAAATAATTTTTATGTTCTCAAATTTCAATCTGAAAATAGAACAAAAAATGTTAGTTCTACCGTTATTACAAAGTCAAATTTTAAAAGTTCAAGTGCCAAAATTACCTATTGTCCTGTAAATTTTATTAACTTGTTATGTTGTTGTCGGCTTACTTTAGATGAATGTTTAATGTTTTCTGTTATTTTATTCCCGAAATCAAATAATTTTATGGTTAAATATTGTTCAATTATTAATTTTATCAAATAATATCGGTGATTATTTAAAATATCGCAATCTTCTAAATCATGATCGAAGTTATCGAAAATAGTATTACCAATATTTCTCATGATAATATTTATTAAGTTGAAATAAAAGTTTTTGCTACTCAATTTATTATTTTATGAATGTTTAGCTTTTTCGAGAATTATTTTAAATTAATTCATTAAAAGATTCCTACCAAGCTTTATATAATTATTAATTCATTTCTAAATATTGTTTTGATGAGTTAAAAAAAATATTAAATTTAAAAAAAAATAAAAACTATTTTTTTCTTTATTATACGGTATAATTAAAAAGTAATAGTAACATTCCTTTTTTATTTGGTTCACATTTTCTTTAGTTGGTTTACATTTTTTATGCCATCGGAGATTAAACTGGGAACATCATTGCAAACAAAAACTGGGGTAATTTTTTTTTTCATAAGGCCATTCTTGACTTATAATTTCTTTGTTCCTGGGTAGGAAAATATTTGCAAAAAAGCAGCTGCAAAATATATTTTTTGTCACCCAGTAAACAATTTTTTTTTTTATCAGCGTACTACAAAGCAAAAACTAAAAACATTTCAAACATTTCTCAGCAGCAAAAATTTATATGAAAAATCTCATTTTTTTCCACAGCGTACTACTTTTTTTGTGTCAGCATACAAAGCCTAAAGTAAAAAAAAAATATTTGTTCTTTTTTTCTGACTGTGACTATCCAGTCAACTATCTTCTCAACTGTCTTGATTTAAATCCTGCTAGTAGAGAAGATAGTAAATTGACAATTAATAAAGTAATAAAATTTCACCAATACATTCAACTACATCTTCGTCAAGGTAGTAAAAAAATCCAGTCTAACCTGGGGGTTAGGGAAGAAAAAAAAAACGGTCAACCGAAAGCGGTCAACCGAAAATCATTTCGCGGGCCACTTGTAAAATTCATATATTTTGAGAACTGAAATTTTTGAAAACAAATACATTTGCATTTATATAAATTGTTGTGTGTGTACTCAGGTGTGTGTGTGTGTGTGTGACTTAGCGGGCCGCAAAAATGGTCAAAGCAGAATCTCCAACATATTTTATTCGTAATAATAAACAAAAAATTGGCGCCGTGACATTTGTCCGCGGGACATTTGTCCGCGGGACATTTGTCCGCGATGAAATTTGTATGGAAAACTTCGCGGACAAATGTCATTTTGCAAAATGTCATTTGTCCGCGATTGTAAAATGACATTTGTCCGCTGCGGACAAATGTCCCAAAATTAGCGGACAAATGACATTTTGCAAAATAACATTTGTCCGCAATTGAATTTTCTAACTTTAGCGGACAAATGTCATTTTGCAAAATGTCATTTGTCCGCGATTGATTTTTCGAATTTTTAGCGGACAAATGTCATTTTGCAAAATGTCATTTGTCCGCGATTGAAATTTTTAATTTTTAGCGGACAAATGTCATTTTGCAAAATGTCATTTGTCCGCGATTGATTTTTCAGTTTTTTTAGCGGACAAATGTCATTTTGCAAAATGTCATTTGTCCGCGATTGATTTTTCAATTTTGGAGATACTGCAGATTCCGTGAACCACTCAGAATCGTCTGAAGCTTGGAAAAGGGAAGAGGGGTAGAGTCCCCGCAAATTGTTCATACATTTTGTATATGCAATTTTTTTTTTTACCCGATTTGCCCCTTAAATAGAGGGGGGTGGCGGGCGGCGGGCGGGCGGGTGGACTGGTGGTTGGTCAGTGGGATTTGCGGCTGACATCATGTTTTTTTTATATTATTGAAATTTAATTTTTAATACAAATTTCAACGCAAATTTAAATTGTATATTCTTTGAGTAGTTGAGAAATTGCCACGGAGGGGCTGTTAAAACAGTGATAATTATTTCAAAACTTTTTCAGGCGAGTTTCGCGAACTGACAAATTTTAGGAAACGGTTCGCGCGAATCTTGATTATTTTAGGAAATGGTTCGCGCGAACCGGTGCGAACCGGCTGAATCCCACCACTGATTACAATCATTTGAATCTGTAGCATCTTCATTTTCAATTGATTTCTAAAATAAATGTCATTAGGATTTCAACTGCCATTAATAATATATATAATATGTACCTCCTCTAAATATTCTTCTTTATATTCAATACTATCAATATCGATTCCTCGATTAATCCTTCCAATGTGAAAGACGATTATTGTGATAGGAACTGGTAATATTTTCTGAATCAATAAAATTCTAGAAATTTTAATTCAAAAAATTTTTCTGCTTTTTCAACATTACCTTTATATCCTTCTAACAGAAATTCTAAACGTGCATAGGGTTCGCTACTAAACTTGTTTTTTTCATTTCTTATCGTTGAACCATAAAGTTAGTTTAAATCGAGGAATTAGTCCCATACAAAAAATGCTAATAAAAATAGTGAAACAAAAAATCCATATCACAACTCCATGAGCTTTTTTTTTGTATTTTTTGAGAATTCCACTCTCACAGATGGGGGGATGGAAATAAGGCCGCAGGAAATAAGGCCGCGACGTTTTTTTGTTGCGGTCTTATTTCATTTTGAAAAATGAAATAAGGCCGCAAAGATTTTTTCGCGGCCTTATTTCGTTTTTCAAAATGAAATAAGGCCGCGAAAAAATCCTCGCAAAAAATTCCTCGCGGCCTTATTTCGTTTTGAAAAATGAAATAAGGCCGCGACAAAAAAAAACAATTATTCGGAGGGCTAATTTCATTTTTATAAACGAAATAAGGCCGCGTAATCTTGTGAGGTGAGCACACAGGGCAGGGGGCAGCAGGGCGGCGGGCGGGCGGTTGGTCAGTGGGATTTGCGGCGCTAGCCGCAAATCCCACTGACCAACCGCCCGCCCGCCGCCCTGCTGCCCCCTGGCCTGTGTGCTCACCTCACAAGATTACGCGGCCTTATTTCGTTTTTCAAAATGAAATAAGGCCGCGAAAAAATCCTCGCGGCCTTATTTCATTTTTCAAAATGAAATTAGCCCTCCGATTAATTTTTTTTTTTGTCGCGGTCTTATTTCATTTTTCAAAACGAAATAAGGCCGCGAGGAATTTTATGCGGTCTTATTTCATTTTTCAAAATGAAATAAGACCGCGAGGATTTTTTCGCGGCCTTATTTCATTTTTCAAAATGAAATAAGACCGCAACAAAAAACCTATCGCGGCCTTATTTCCCGCGGCCTTATTTCCCGCGGCCTTATTTCACTGCGCCTCACAGTTCTATAAAATTTGTGAAGTTTTAAAAGCTTTTGTGAGAGTGGAAGTCTAAAAAATACAAAAAAAAGCTCATGGGGGTTGTGATATGGATTTTTTGTTTCACTATTTTTATTAGCATTTTTTGTATGGGACTAATTCCTCTATTTATACTTACTTTATGGTTGAACACATTAAATAAATACTGTTCAGCATTTTAATAATTAACTCCTTGTAATAAATATACTGTAGAAAATACTAAAAATTATATAATTTTGATAAAACTTATTAAAACATTTTTATATATAAAAAAAAAATTAACATATTTTTGAAATTTTTGTGCAAATATTGCTATAATCATATGAACAGACTATTAACTATTAACTATTAAATACAGAAAATTTTGCTAACGTCATCCACTAGTTCTATTTGAACTATATATACATAGCAAAAAATATACTGTCAGCTTTTTCAGTGTAACTTTAACTTTGATTTTATCGTGTTGTGTATGAAATATAATTAT
>OZ023273.1:136069240-136219300 GCA_964007475.1 Hybos culiciformis | reverse complement strand
CAAACACATTAGGTACTTAAATGTATTTAGTGAATTTTATACTTATGCAGAATAAACTATACATAAATTAATTCAGGTGGACATTAGACATAATTTTCTAATTTTACAGTGTATGTGTTGTACATATATACAATATGGTATAATGGTATATGTATACATATAGAATATTATTATGCGATCGAAAAATGGATACTGCATAAATATAAAACAAAATTGAAAATTTATATTTATAAAATGTTTATTACATAAAATTAGTATTATATTGGTTGTATGCATGCATCCATGAATAATTTTTTTTTATTTTCATTTCTATAAAATTTCTAATTAGACTAAAATTTTATGAAATATACATACATATACATAATTCTAAAATCAATAATAAAAATAATTGAAAAAAAAATATGATATTTGAAATATATTGTTGAGATTTTTAATGGAACAATCCTGAAAGATAAAAATAATTATTTCAAATATTTGATTGAAAGTAGAAAAGTTTGATGGAAATATAAAAGTTTGAAACTCCTACTATAAGAACCAACTCTCAAAACGTTTTAAAAATTCCAAAAATCTAAAAAGAAAAAACTTTCATTGCAGGGAGAGACTTTTAAGCTGTGTTATATTATATGTAAGTATATTGCGTGTGTTCATACTAGTTAGGGTGTCTGAATTATCAATAATATCTTCTTTTTTTTTACATTTTCTTCATTTTCATAATTTTCTTCATGCACACACTTTTATCTTATTATAACATTTATGATTACATGTTTAATTTTTTACATACATAATATCTATGATTATTAAATTTATGTATATGTATAGTTTAGCAACAGTATATAAATTTAATGAAAAAGAATTTGGGAAATAATTTCTAAAAATGAAAAAAAGATATTAAATTCTATTAGTTTTAGTTAGTCAAAATAATGAAAACAGATGAGATGTGAATTGTGAAAAAAAAACTAGATATAAAATAAAATGAAATAAAATAAAACTAATATAGTTTCATGCAATTGACATTTTAATTCACCCTCAAATAATTAAATCGGTAAAATTTAAATTAGATTGACCTTATTAAACCAGTTAGCTTTGTTTAAAATTGGTTTATAATTGGTAATTTTGAACAAATTTTGTAAAATAGTAATTTATATTAATATTAATGTATATATTTAGTAAAAAATTATTGAAACAAGTGCTTGCTTTCTGGTAATGTATATTGTCATTAAAATTTTGTTGTAATTAGTTTAGAGAAAAATTATTTTTTAAATTGAAATAAGAGTGAAAGGATTCTAATTTTAACATAAATGTGTTTGTACATGTTAAGTATATACCATTATATATTTATGCCTAATGTGTTTTGAACATTAATGATATAAAAAATGTGAAACATTAGTTGATTGAATGTCTTATAAATCGATATCAGACAATATTAGCAAAGTAAAAGAGATTTTGACTAAATAGGCAATTTGTAATTGAGCTAAATATTTATAATATACATAAATATTAGTTTTCATCATTTTTATCATTTTCATCATTTTGAACCTAGTTTTATACAGTATGAAAGAAATAAATGTCTGTAAAGGTTTAGATTATATAATAATATTACAAACAAAAAGTTTTAATGTGGTTATTCGCTTAATTTTTGTTTACAAATTGTGTTAATATTCAAAATTTTGTTAATATTCCAGTAAATAAAAAGTTTGAATCAAAATTATTTGGAATTATTTGAAATGAGTAAAATATGAAGTCATTTTACATATTTAAGGTGCGTATTAACGATTAGTAAATCAATTTAAAAACGTCTTAATTTATATCACTTGCCATCGAACTTTTATTTAAGCTTATAATAATTAAATTAAATTGATAACTAAACGTTTGTTGATAAACTAATAATTTAACTTTTGTAGAATACTCCAATTCCAGAAAAAAGATTTTCAGCTTTAAAGCTATACATACTTTAGTGTGAAATTATATTTTATACCATATAAAACTAATAGTTTTACAAAGTATATTAGAGTATATTTTAATTTTCAAATATGTAGCAAAGAATATTCTTGAGTTCTCATATTCTATGCAAAAAATCAAAAGTAATCATATCGCATGTATTATGTATAAATAGCTAGATAATATTTAAATTAACAAACATAAAATAAAATTTAATTAAATCAAAATTTCTGTTAAAAATATATATATATCCATTTTCATTAATATTAAAGTATAAATAATAATTTTTTGAAATAAAATATACATTTAAAATGAAATTTTCACAATAAATTATTGCTGAATTAATGTTCATTTATTTTTTATTGACTTTATTTTGTTGTTTTATGTTATATGGCTTAATAGACATAGTACATGTTTCATATTGTGTTATTTATTATCTCATACTTTTACTATCAAATCATAAGTCGTCTGAATATTTTACAGGCGAATGAATGAATTTTTATTTTGTTAAAAGGATATTTTACATTTTAAACTTTAATGATCATTTTGTATTGATTGCTGTAAGAATAAACAAAAAAAAATTTATGTTGCTTCTATTTCACTTCCCCCATATATATTATGTACATGTATGTACAGCATAGAAAAATTCCATAATAATAGGTAATAAAGTCCTTTGCGATTAAATTGAAATAATTTGATATAAATTCATCAAAGAGGAAAATTTTCATATTTGCTGGTGTTGCTAATCAATGATGAGGAAAATAATGTGTTTTATAATATAACATTATGTTTTAACGTAAATATTATTGATATGATAATAAAACCGATAATAAAATTCTAGCATAATACATTAATATTATGAGCAATATGTTAAAAACAAATGTGTAGGAGATAAATTTAACTTTTTTTTTTTATTTTTTTTTATTTCTTTATTTAATTGGTTGAATAAATAATTTTATGTTAATAATTCAATCTGTTAATTTTCTGATAATATTTTCAAAACAATAAAATAAATTAAAGATTTATAAATGATTTTTTTTTTTTTAAAGAAATTGAGTTATTTTGTAATGATAGGTTTAATTTAACTTTATGTAAGTTGAATAAGATTTTAATTATATAGGTTTTTAATTATATAGATTTTAGTTATATAGATTTAGTTGGTTCATATAATACGCATATTAAGATTTTGTAGTCCTATTTTCTTACCATATGTTTGTTGTTTTCGACCCAGTTAACAGTGCGCAATTATAAGGAGACTGACTTAATTATGCTAGTATAATTTCTCGCATTTGTTGACAAAGCTTGTTAGTTTTATTATTTTATAAATGGATTAACAAACTATAAGGAGCCTTATTTTAAAATTACATACTAAATCATATATTTTAATTTTGCTTAGTACTTTATATTTTGATATTTTATGTTTTGTAGTCATCTGTGAATCTTTTTAAACTTTTATAAATTTCTTAAATTTGAAGAACAGATATTTCGGAGTATGATAAAACGCTAACTTATCATTTAATCAAAAAAGCCTTTCATGTATCATGTATCTAATCTCCAAACGCATAATTTTTTTTTTTTTAATTTCCATAATTGATGTACAATTTATTGAATTAATCGCTTCGAAATTCCACATAATATTTTATTTTAAATTTATGAATATTATGCTCATAAAAAATCTGAATGATGACAAAAATTTAAATTTTATGTATGTAAAAAGACAGATTTTATAACTCAAAGCTAAATTATTATGTTTTTGAATTATAAATGAAAACTAGATGATAGTGTTACGAGGGAAAGTAAACTTCAATGGTCTACCACTCGTTGCATTTCAGATTGAACATATATATGCTTTAATATCTTGCAAATAGAAGTTATGTAAGTATTTATATGTTGCTATTTTTTTGTAGGTAAGGTTCAAACTTTGAGTTTTAATGAATTATAGCGTCATAATAAAATCAGATCAAAGGTAAGAATTAATTTTTTGCCGATATACTGAATTCAGAAGGATCAACTGTAGAACTATATATGATTATGCTTAACAATTTAAATTTTTTAAACTATACTTTTCATTCTTTCCCTGGATGAAGCGCAATAATAATTTTTTTTTATCAAACTCTGGATATACGTACATTTAGTATACAATTATTCAAAGCAAAAAAATTTATGTAATTTATTATTTGTGAACAAAAATAATTATAATATAGCACTTTAGTTATTCGTTCTTATTTTTATTCATGGATCATTTATTTCACATAAAAATTAAAATAATATTTGCTTTTGGTGTTGTTTTTTTTTTTTTGTTTTGGGGGATATGTTTAATGAATTAATTTCATAGAATGGTTTATATTATTTTTCCTTCTATTGTCGTCTAAAAGCTTTTTCAAAAACATATCTATATGAATGACTGCGGTATTCATTGAAATTCAAACATCAGGTTATATAGAAGATATATTAAATTATTTTATATAGTTACTTTATTTATGACATTATTCACTAAAAATGGTCGTACTTATTATAGGGTAGAAGTAATATATATTTACGAGTTTGTTCTCGACAACATAATTTTTAAAATCAATTAATTTTCGACGACGACGATGATAGCCCTAAACTATTCTAAGTTATGTAATGTATGCTATTAGTGACAATGGCCAAAGTAATATAGTATTCAAAAATACATAATTTTCATGAAAGTAAACTATTAAAGTTTTAACATTCTTTAAGAATATTATACTTAAGTGTTCGCTTGAACTGAATATTATGCATTTTTAATCCAATTTTCCACCAAAAACAATTTTTCTTATTAAATTTCTTATATATATGGAAATATTAAGTAGCGATTTATATCAAAAGAGAAAAGATATTATTAATTTGCAGAAAATTGACATCATTAGCATTTTTATATAAATATTTTAGTAATAATGTGAAATTAAAGAAAATTATTCAATTCAAAATAAAATAGAATTGATATCAATAAAAAATAATAATTTCCATTCCTTTGAATTATTTGTACTTTTTCGTTATTTTATTTTTTTTTTGTATTATTATTAATATTGAAAAGAAAAGAAATATATATTTTCTTTTTTGTAACATACAAAGGAATTAATGATTTTTATTAAGAAAAATTATTGCAACCAAAAAAAAAAAGAAGAATGGAAGCGAAAGAAAATCAAAAAAGAAAATCTGAAAAATTAGATCTAGGTACTTTCTTCTTGAATACGACATTTAAGTCATTTTTCTATACATCATCATCGAAATTGGAAAAGTCATTAAACTTGTTAATAAAAAATTATTGCTTAAGTGGGAAGTAAGGTAAAATAAATAAATGCTTTTAATTTTAATTTTGACTCGGCAACGATAAATTAATTCTGTATGGATCAGCCATTGTCAGTAGGCCATTGTTAAAGGAATTAAACGAGTGTTTTTAGAGCAAGTCGAACATAATGTTTTTAAACTTTAAATCCTAAATTACCAATTTTGTTCATAATAAATACAATAAAAAATTATAAAGCCTATATTAAACAAATAATGATTAAGGACCCCTATTAACAATAACAACTAATATAAATTCCATAATATTTTCTATTAAAAATTAGTTTGAAGGAAACTCCATATATAATAAGATCTTATTTAATAAAACATTCCAGACTCCACCTTTCCCGGTTGATAGTGTATTTCAATTTATTTAATCGATTATTAACATTGCTGGTGCTGAATATACACACAATGGTTCGTTATTCTAAAAACTCTTAAATTATTGTCAATTTAGTGTTCATTCGTAACCTAACTTGTATCACAAAACAAATTATATTTTAAAAATAATTTATTTTGTTAAATTTTCAATCTTTTAGACAATTTTATTTTGGATAAATTTATATAAATGGAAATTTTTCTATAAAGTTCAAACCCACTAACTTTTAATGTAATTTTATATTTGATCGAAAGCAAATCATTTTTTATTATTGATGATCAATTTGTCTCAAAATGATTTTTTTTTTTTCTTAACATTGTTCAATAAAATATTAATGTGATTTGTTAAAGTGGTTCATATTATAAAAATGAAATTTTCTTATTTAATGCTTTGGAAGAGAGAAAATTTCAAGATTTTTTTTTTTTGTATAGTTTTCTTGATTAATTCAAAGGAGGAAATAATATGACAAAGAAAAATTATATTAATTTTTGTGTTTAAACAATTGGAAATTTAAAAGGAAATTGCATCATTATTACAATATTCTGAATGATTTCTAAATTATGTAGAAAAAGGGGAGAAAATTTATGAAAATATAAACGATGTCATCGACGCGACGACAACGGTTAAAATGTGAAGTTTTAATAATAATATTAAAATATTTTGGAATAAGAAATATAGATTTTATATATGTTCAATGTACATATATATATTATTAATTATCTAGGAAAGATAAAATCTTAAAGTCCCCATTATTTTCTCGTTTGTTTGGTTCTCATATATAAATATGTATATTATAAAATCTCTACCGAGAATAATTTTTTTGAATTAAATTTGTTTAAATTTGAAGCTATCTCGATCCAAAAGAGAAACGAAATTTTAACTCTACAGTTGTGATATTTTAATTTTACTTAACCATATACTTAATATCGTATATACATATAGACTTAAAGGTTCGAAGTGTTAGATATATACTTAAAATTTAATCTAAATCCTGATAAATTATTTTTCCGCTCACTGATGTGTAGGAAAATTTTCTTTTTTTTTTTCGCCTTTAAGTGAATTTCAAAAAAAAAAAAAAAAAAAACAAAATGTACTTATAAAATAAAATTAAAAATATTGCATAGTTAAAAAAAAAAAAAAAATTATTTTTTCAAAGAATTGAGATACATTTTTTATGATATTTTTTTCTCTAACATTATTATCATTTTTTGTCATAAAAAAAAAAAAAAGTCCTTCTGAAAATTTTGTGGTGCTTAAATAAGGTGTTGAATAGTTGCAATAATGTTAATGATTATGTTTACTTTACGTTGATTATCTTTGCAACCTCAGGTATTTATATCACCATAAAAAAAAAAAAAACTCAATTTCAAAGTTTTTTCTTTATTTATTTTATTTTTTTTTGTTTTTTTTTAAGTCTTTGAAAAAATTTCATTTTATATTTAAATCAATTGCAAAATGAATTTCTTTTAGGAAGATATATAGCAAAGAAAGATAAATATCTTTATAATTTAAGAAGAGTGCCTGGAAAACTAAATCGACTATGAATAGAAAATTGACATTTTCTGAGATAAGAGTGAAAAATTCATTTAAACATTTTTTTTGGTAATTTATTTTCCAGGCTGCATGTGGGTTTGAATCCAGCTTTCGAAATATTCGAAAATAATGACAATTTATTCAGATTTTATGAACTAATTTATTTGTTTTTATTTAGATTTTACATATTTTACATATCAAAAAAAGCGAAAGTTATTTTAAGGATAAATTCAAAATCCGTAGTGGTTGTTGTTGTTAGCACTAAATTCAATTGAACGGCGACTGCACTTTACCAAAGCTGAAATTTTCTTGAATATAAAACTATCTAGGATTTTTTATTTTGATAACGATAACAAAAGCTTTAATTTTTTTTTAATTAAATAATTCTGATAAATAATCCAAATAAATAAATTTTTTTTCAGCAAAGTATCTGAAGATGTTTTATTTCTTCTATATTGATTCTCTGCAGAATTGTTTGACAGTCAGTTGAATGCAACTTTTAGTAGTAATTTTTTTTTAAACGCATATATGTACTATACACTTAGATAGAGTGCATAATATTTATCAAAAGTACTCCTCTTAGAAATAACAATTTTTTTTTTTTTTTGAAAAAAAAAAATGCAATTAAAAATGTTAAAAAGAAAATAAAGGAAGAATCAAAAGTTTCAAAGATCAAGCTTGTGTTTTTTCTTTACTTTTGGCACACTTAAAGATAATAAAAATGGAAATTTCCTTTAAAAAGACTTAAGAAACTTTTTAATGACAATATTTTAATCAAGATTTTCCTTTATTTTCTTTATATATACTTTCTTTTTTTTTTTTTATTTTCTTTTGGTTATAAATATTCATGGGAAAATTGAAATACTACCAAAGAAAAAAAAAAAAGATGGAGAATGAGCAATAAAAACTCTTTTTAATAAAGAGGCAAAAACGTTAAAATATTAAGATATATGGAAATAAAACGTTAAGCTGTCCTTAGAATAGAATTCAGAATGGACATAAAGTATACATCAAATAAAATTTTCCTACAAATATAAATATTTATTTATTGTTATGTTTCATAAGTTAATTTCTTGGCTTTTTTGAAAAATTATACTTAAATTAATGGTTTAATTAGTTGAAATTTAAAAAAATGTAAATATTTTTTATTTTTAATTCAATTTGTATTTAGAATAAAACAAAATTTTCAATCAATTTCAATTTTTTAATCCTAGTTATTTAATAATTTCGTATTGATCAAAAACAATTAAAAATATATTTCAACAGTTTTATTTTTCCAAATACGTAATTTAAAACTTTTGGATTCGAAGTCAAAAGTTTCATATTCTATTATAATAACGACATCACATGGAAATTAATAAGAAAAAAGTTTTCTTATAACAGTTTTACCCGAAAAAAAAAGCAGGGAAATAAATTTTGATGATAAATAAAGATTAGAAATAATCTTTTAGAAAATTTAATTCATTTTTCTCATAAAATAAAAGGTATTAAATCTTTTTAGTTGAATCAGTAAATATAATGACCATTTTATGCATTTTGTGGTTTTATTTTAAAATATACACATTAGAATTAATTTTTATTCATGAAAATTAAAGGTATTAAGTAGTCAACACATAAAATTATTGATATAATTTGTATGCATAAGTAAGTAGAATGTAGGAAAAATTAATTTTTTCGAAGTGATTGAAAGTTCGAATATCTAACTCTTAATTTTTATCTAATCTACATGTAAAATATTTTCTTATTTTATTGTATGATTATGAAATTATTTCAAGATCAAAAACTATAGGTACATAAATAAACTTAAATACATCTCTGATTATATCTGCATTAATCGAAATATTTTTAAGGAAACTTTAATTTTTCTGATATGCACTTATAGTTAAAAAACGTGTTAAAATCAACAATTTTCCGCAATAAAAAGTGTAAAAAATTAAAACCTTTAGGATTAACATTTAATCCGTTTTTTTATTTAATATTTTTCTTATTTATTTATATTATATTTTTTTAATTTTTCTTTAACCACGGTATCTAGCATTTCAATCCTCGATTCCACCCTTCGGCCATAGTGTTAAAATTGTTACGGATGTATATATGTATATTTTCTCAGGACTTAAAATTATACTCCTGTGAATTACTATTAAGATTTGATATGACACCGAAAGAACATAAATATTAGTTTTTATTAAAATTTTAATAAAATTTCCTAAGCCAAAAGGCCTAAAATTTAGTGTGCCATTTTGACTTTGCAAATTTTAAAGAAATTGGTTTGATTTGACAGATTATTAATTTTTTTCTTCCAATTTGAGTCATGAGAGAATTCGAAGTGGTTTTGACAGTATTTTGAAACATTTATATAAATACATATAATGAACTAAATTTTCAAAGTCATGAAGAAAATTTAATATAATTCTTATCATACATAATATAAGTTGATTTAATTAATCAATTTTTATAATTATCACAAATTACTGCTAGCATTCACAGGCTTCAAGAAATATTTATGTATTCTTATGTATTGAAAAACCAAATAATATTTGTCAAAATGTCGGTTGAGTATATAAAAATGTTAAGAAATTTTAAATTTTTCCTAAATGCGTAAAATTTAGATTAGTTTATCCTTATATAGCATACTTGGCCAAACTGCGGCTCGCGAGCCGCATGCGGCTCTCGTTCTTCTTCACTGCGGCTCTAGCCACGTTAAAAATTGATTTTAAAAAATACGATTTAAAAAAAAACCGTTTTCTCATGTAATCTCATGTATTGGTTGTCATATAATTTTCCTTTATAAATAAACATGCATGCGAAATAAATTATGAATGAAAATAAAGATAAATGAAAATGACAATAAAGACAGTTTACATATCGTCGGTCTCGTATTGTAGAAAAATTATAAAAAACTAAAATTTTAATAAGTTTAAAGTTAGAAGTCGAAAGCTCATAAATTATCTGCAAGATTATTTCTATTTTTCCGAAAGTACCAAGACGTACTAAAAAAAAAAAAAAAAAAAATTCAAATACGATTTTCTCAAAACTATGTTTTGCAGTTTCGTGATTTTTGCATGAGACCGACGATATTTAAAACAATTTCTAATTGCGGCTCTCGACAATTCTGATATTTTTAATTTCGGCTCCTGCCGGGATAAAGTCTGGCCACCCCTGTTATATAGAGATTATTTGATCCATGATTTTCTTATTGTAATAATTATTTAAAAATAAAAAAAAAAATTTCGCACCCCATTTTTATTATATATACTTAGTATAATTTGTTCACATTTTTATTCAAATTTATTTATTATTTTTCTTAAGAATAAAATTAATCAAATTTAATTTCATTATTTTATTTATTTATTTATTTTTATTTTTTTTTTAATAAAATTTCTCTAAAAACACCTTTGGAATATAAAAATAAAAATAATTTTTTATTTTTTTTCAGATAAAAGTATCTGAAAAGATTTAATGTGTACCTAATTAAAATGAGAAAAATAAAAAATTTAAGTATTGAGCAAATAAATTTACCCTCGGCTAAAAAATAATTTTCAATAAAAAATATTCTGTTCGTTTTTTTTTTTTTTTTTTTAGTTTTTAAATAAGGATGTTTAAAATTAAATTATTAAATCTTGACCATGATTATCTTTTATGAATAATCTGATTAAAAAATTTTTGAGAGAGAAAAGTATGATGGTTTCTTCGCATAAATTATTAATTTTCAACTAACTATATAGAGTTTATGAAAATGCCATCTGAAATGTGGTAAACTGTACGTGGTTAGCCATATAAGCAATATGAGTTCAAAGTATGTTGAAAAATAAATTTGTTTGATGTTTGAATTTATATAAAAAAAAAGTATGTATCCTTAGAAATTAAATTAATTTAAGAATATATAGCTTTAAGCTTATAAAGACTAGACTGCAGTAAATGTATTATTATAATTCTGATGTTTATGCAAATTTTTTTATGAATATTGAAGATAAATTTTTTTCTCGATAGTTTTGTTGAAAAATATTAAGGAATTAATTTTTTCAACAGATATATTTGCATATACATATTCATAATTTCATATGAGGAAACTGCGATATTCATGTTTCCCTGCGGAACTTATGTTATATATAGGGTGCATAATAGTAATAATCAATATAAAAAACCTAAAATTTGAATAAAAATCAAATTAAACTAAAATAAGGATTGCGTACAAAAAAATATTTAAACATTTTATATTTTATTTTTTTCTTCAAGTCTTCAAATGATTTCAAATTGCGGTCAAAGATAACAACAGCAAGAAAAAAAAAAATGAAATAAAATTAAAACCAAAAGAAAAAGAGCAAATAAATGTTTTTTCTACTGATTTTAGGGGGTTCTTCTTGTTGTACCATAAATAAAAGCACTTTTTATTAAATGAATGTAGAATATCTTGTACACTTCAAAGAATGAAAAATATGAACATTAATACCTATTTCTTAATTTCATCCTTGTGATGGAATTAATTTATTTAAATTTACGCCACCGTGCACAGATTTGTGTTTATTTTTCGAATACTTAAAAAAAAATATTATATATTATAGCCTCTCTCTATCACGGACTAATGAATATTATTACATTTTAAAATCCATTTTATTTATTTTGTGAATTTTCATTTTTAAGTAATAATTTTCCTTTTTTTTTTAATTTTATGTTTTGAAATTTGATACAAATACTCGAAATAGTGTTCTTAGAACGCTGTCTAAATGTATGTACTAATATTAGGACATTCCACAGTTCACAAGAAAAGTCCTTCCAGGTGGAAATTCAAGGATATTTAACGACGCGGTTTTATTGATGTTGTAATGTTGATGCTATATTATATTGTAGTATACTGTGTAAATATTATATATATATATTATATTATTGTTAATAAAAATAACGTATATGAAAAATAAGATTTCAAAATGTCGATTAAATTTTACGCAACATATGTTTGAAATGAACAAGACAACAGCATGATTATAAAAAATTCAGTGAGTGTGATCTCTCTTTTATAAATTAAATAATTTTCATAGCATTTACTACAAATTGAAATTGTTTTTAGAAAAGCAAATTTTTGTTTTTGTTTTTCTTAAGCAAAAATATAAATTATATTGTGCTATCAAACACGAAAATAAAGTCTTTAAATAATTTTTTGTTGCTTAGAAAAACACAAAAACAACAAACAAGGTGGTGGTGATGAAAATTTTCTACATCCTTGAACAATAAATAAGGGCACGCATTGCAGATAATTTTCATTTCTTTTACTTTCTGTTTTCAAAATAAATTGTCCTATTATGGGTTTTATCATGGAATTCAAGTCCATTAAAAAGATTTTGTAATATATATGTATATTATATGTATACATATTTTTGTTTTTTTGCAGAATAAAATGAAGTGACACTGTTAAAAAGTAGTTAAAAAATAAACTTCACAAATTTTCTTTCTATAATATATAACTAAAGGAGAATAAGAATGATAGTAAATACATATATGTGCAATGAATACTATATTTCGAAAATTCGTATCCTTGATTGAACTATGCACATGTATAAATAAGTATTGTGGAATAGATGAAACGTATATTTAATTTTTCGTCATTGAATCAAAATTTTTTTTTTAAATTTTGAATAATGTTCTCTTTTTATCTCCAATCTATTAAACATTTATAATATTTTGGGTCATTTACCGTAGGACTTCTGTTTTAATTCTCTAGCTTTTCAGATGTTTATTTAAAATTCTCAAGTGTATTTATTTGCTCAATTCCGTGCTAAAGAAATGGGCTACAAGATTACAACGTTTTTTTATTTTGGAAAGTTAGAAAATTACATACGTCCATTGAATTTGTGTTTTCTTTCTTAACATACTATCAAAGACATAATATAAATGGCTTCGAAAATAGATTATCTGTAACTTTAAACACATACCGTATTTTATTTAATTTCATTAGATCAAGTTTCTAAGTGAATAGAATCAAAATTTTTATCGGTGTGAAAGTTTTTTTTTTTTTTTGCCTCAACAATTTCAACTCCAAAGAATGTATTAAAAGGAAATTTTCATTTTCGCTTAATTTAATGAATGTATTTATAAAAAGTTTTTTTGCCTTAAATTATTATAAAGTACATTTTATTTTTATGCTTAATACTTTTTAAAACTTAAGTGTATGTGTATGTATATAGAAATTTTACCCTGTGGAAGCTGAGTAAATTTACATTTTCAGTTTAACACAGAAATCTTTAAAATATATACCATGTAGTAATCGTATTTTTGGATTTAAAAAATAAGAATATTTTTTTTTTTTTGTGTGAATTATTATTATAATTAATTGTCCCGATATGCAATTTTCTTGGTGCTTAAGAGAAATTTTTATTTTTTTTTTTATTATTTTCTTCGCTTTATTTTCCAACTGTTATTCTTTGAAAATTTTTATAAAAGAAAAATATCGTATACACATTTTATTTTTAAAGTTTTTACGGGGAAGATAAAGACCGTATTTAGTACCTACACTATAAAAATTATATTCTTTTTTTTTTGTTTTCAATTTATATTATAAAAGTTTTCAAAAATCAAGTGGAAAGAAATTTTTTTCAAAATTTATTTGAAATTTTTTCTAAAAATTTGTTCGGGTTTCGAAAATTCTTTTTGCTTCTTAGAGTGTACAAGCAGAGGGTAGTGTAGTGATAGTGTAGTGAAGGATGGTTAAAAATATTGTAAATTTCTTTTCATTTTTAATTAATTGGTTATGAATCGGTACGAGGAAAATGGGAAGCAAAAGAATGGTCAAATTTTTTAAATATATAGGCTCCACGACAATAATTACATTTTTTTTTGCATTTTGATATTATGTTTGGTTGTTAAGATTAAAATCCAGACATATTCGCCAAAAAATGAGTTACCAGATTTTCATTATATTACAGGCTGTAAAAAGTACATTCTAAAGCTGTTAAACAATTAAGTTTATAATATAAATCAGTATCTTAATGTTACAATATTAATTTTTACAAATCTGTGGAAATTTAGTTGATTGCAATTTCCGTTTTACTTAAATTCATAACATTTTCCAAGAATTTATAAGTTTTTAAAAACTAAAGGACCTGCAACAATGCTGAGATAACAGTTTTTCTTTGCTGCGGCTGATAGTAAAAATATTCCTAAAACAACACTGTCTTTTCTGTCTTGTTTGTTTTTTTTATTCAGTAAACATTACTCCCTGACTGTTCATAATATTTGTGTATAGGATTATTATTATGTCAAGGATTTTGTTTGCAAATTAATTTTATTTTCGACATTTAAAAAGGAATCATTGAGCTTAAGATATGAACATTTTGGAAATTGGATTACAAAATTTATGAATATTAACAGAGAAAAATAAAAAAATAAAAAGATAATATAAATTTTAAATACGAAAAAAAAAAAAAACAATAAAAAACAAAAAAATAAAATTAAAAGTAAGGGAAATATAAAAAATAAAAAAAAAAATTTCGGAAGATTTATGTTAAATAATTCTTTTTTATTATTGTGGTTTTGAATTTAATTTCAAATATATTTAAATTAATAAAACATTTTCGAAATTACTGACAGGAGCCACTTCATAGTTCTCCCATTTCGGCAACACTAAGGACTTCTTTTCAGACAGGTTATTGCTATAAGATTTAAGCTTGAATAGCAAACAAATTTAAAAAAAAATTTAAACAAATACGGGTATAATACATACTAGAAATGACTTTGAGATCACTAATTTTGATCGAAAATTGTACGTAGTGTTACAATGGATCAACAGGATTAGATACAAGTATGTATAATCTTTCACTAAATTTATATTTATCAAAATTAAAATTTGAAAATGAAGTTTCGTCTTTAGATTATAATATAAAAGTTCAAAAGCTATTTATGAAAAGAGAAAATCAGTCCTTGTGAAAATCAGTCTGCGAGTAAAACGTTCAGTCGTGCCATATATTTAATAATAAAATATAATAAAATATCATTATATTAGTTGTAAATTTTATTTTTATTTAATTTTCATCTAAATCGACATTTTTTCACATAAGTCTTTATACGCTTAATTTTCATTATACTTATGATTTTTGTTTTTAATACATAATTATTTGAAGAAAGGTTATCTTACGGAAAAATAAATAAAAAAAATTGCTACATTAAAATAAATGTACTACAATGAAAAGAAAGAGAACTTTAGATAGAATGAAAAAGAATTATTTGAGCTTATTAAGATATTTAAATTAAAAGAAATAAAATTTATTGTTTTGGAAAAAATAAATAAATAAAAAAATAAGGAAAAATGCGCGCGCGAGAGTGTCAGAGTTTATAAATTAAAAGCCCAAAAGAAAAGCACTAAATTCTTAAATTAAATGGTTTTATGATAGAATCATCCTGATAATAATATTTTAATAATGTTCATTATTTTTATTTTATTTACAACATTTTGTTATTATGTCTTATGTGTTATAAATATAATAACTGTAGAATATAATTTTTTTTTTTTTTTGTAAGTTATTAATTATCTTTTTCGGGAGTCCAAACAAACAATAATGACATATACATAAATATGGGGTGGGGTGGGGTAGTTTGAATTTATTATTAAAATAAATACATTATGATTAAAAAAAAAAAATTCAATATTAAGGATATTGAATATTATATATGTATATGTATACCAATATCATTTAGTCATATACAAAAATTATCGAAATTCAGACCGCATTTTCATCTTGTAGTGTATCATTGGAAACAATGGGGGTCTAACCATTTTTTAAGTTCCTCTAATTTCAATCAGAGTACATTTATAGTTTTGATAATCAAAAAATTAAAATCGATTTGGCAGCTCATTAGATATACTAATTTTAATAAAGGACAGATGGACGGACGAACATTTCATAGAAATATATAGAATTATAGACCCTATTTTCATTTTTGATTCAAAACGGTCTAAAATACTTATTATTGAATATATGTACTTGTAGGTGAACTAAACTTTAACCACGGTTTTATTCTATAATGACTCCCTTTCTCTTTTTGTATTTAAATTTCTTTTTTAATTTTTGATTTCCCACTACATACTAATACTATATTATATTTTGTTCACTCGTCGTTCTTCACTATGTATAGAATAAAACTGTAATAAATATTCTTCACTAAAGCAAATTATTTTGTAATTAAAAAAAAAAAAAAAAATTAGCAATTAATTTTATAATCATAATACCATATTTAACTATAAATGAAATCTATTTTAATAATTAAAATTTTTATTCATTATCGTAATTATATAATAATAATCTGTTTATTGATAGTTCAATAAAATAATAATTATTTATTTAGAATTTATTTATAAACTATGTATTTTTATTAGTTTTCATAGTAAATTGCGATTAATAATTGAAATAATTTCATGTGACAAATAACAATTAAATAAAATAGATTAATTAAATTTTAATTAAGTTTCAACATAATATTTTCATTTGAGTAGATATGTACTATTAATACTTATGCGTATATTAGACGAAAAAACTTAATCTGCGTAAAGAAGTTGTTTTTTAATATTTTAAGTTAAGAAATTGTTTTCTTGAAATAAACTCTATACTATGTACTTTTAAGTTAGTCCACAGACTATAATTGAATATCTTCAAAAATCTTCAAAAACATACATTGGACTGGAATAATAATAATTAGAAAGAAGGTTAAAAAATTAATTTCGAAGATCAGAAAATCGTCGAACCAGTTCTATTCCAAGAACTACATACATTATTATAATTTAACTTCTAAAACTACTTTTAATAATAATTAAAGCATAGATATAGAATATTTTTATTAACATCTCTGTACGATTTCATATTTAAGATGATAATTATTAAAACTAAAAAGAATATTTCCATAAACTTCTGTGTATACATACTATTTTTTATCTATGTATATTATTTTTACATTTTTAAATAGATTTTTATTTAATTAATGCTATTAAAAATAAAAGTCAAAGTTTTTCCTTGAAAATTTCTAAATTGAAGACATAGTTTTTTTTTTTGCTTGTTGTTAGGAGTTTTTTCGCAATTTTATGGAATTTATGTTTCCCAATTGAAATTGAAAATGAAGAAAAACATAAAATTTCTATAAAATGCATTTTCATTATTTGTATAAGAAAAATAAACTTAAGTAGAAAGTTTCAAAAAAAAACTTTTCCTTAGAAAGATATGATTTTCCTTACATAAAAATTTTATTTTATTTTTTTTAATTTTAAGAAAATTTCTTCCTTCTAAAGGCGTTAATTGAATTAATGGTTTTTTTTTTATTGAATTAAAATAAAATAAAAGGGTAGAAAGCATTATAACATATAAATTCCCTATTGACTCTAATGGTTACATAAAGAAAAACGTAAATAGAAAATATAAACGAACTATAATTCAATTTTCAAATATTTATACGAAATGAATATAACTTTATATATACATTAAACTCGATTTTTTATGATAACATTTGAATACTTTTACATGCATATACACGATTATACATATGTATTTGTGAGAAATTAAATATTAAATGTTTTTACAAACAAATGGATAAATATACAAAGTATGTATATTCGAAGGGATATTATGCAAAGTATTTGAATCGTATAAATAATCCAACATTTAGCAGAAAAATCATGTATTATCTGACAAAACCTAATCTCTAATTTGGTTGATCAATTTATGGATCTTTTCCTAGCCGATATTATCAAAGCACTCAAAAACTGTTTATAACCCTCACCATAGATGTTATGTTGTTTTTAATGACATAATTATCAGATATTTGTCATATAATGTTTTCGTTTTAGGTATTTAAGAATACAAACAAATTTTTGAAGCATTCACTTCTTCGAAAGCAAAATTTAGACTAATACTATTTATTTAGACTAATACTATTAATTTATATGAGACATTATTTTAAAGATTTTTTTTTGTGTTTGGTGTCACAGAATGAATATACTTTTTTAGATGATTGACATTTTACTAAGTAATTTTGTTTTTTTTTTTCTAGATTGCTTAGATTCTGCCTTAATTCATTTGTTCGGTTTAATTGTATAAATATGACAGTATTAAAACCTCTTAAATTCTGTCAATACCAAAGACTTTTATAGGAATTTTACATTGTTTTATTCTTAAAAAAAAAACAAAAATATTTCCACATAAGGGTGTCAAAAATATTTTATGCTTGAATGAAAAACTTTTAACCCAAAATGTTTGCTTTTAACGAAAAAGCAGAAAACATATATATAAATCTATAATTCATATGGTGGTCGTATTTTAAAACAGGGTCTTCTATTATCTCTTTATTTATTTTGGAAAATTTTTTTTTGAAAAAAAAAAAAAAAGTAAACGATTTATTAGTTATGTATCGATAATACATAATTCAAATTATTTTTTTTGTTCAAGCTGCATTGTGTACATAATTATTATGTTTTGAAGTACATAATGAAATTAATGAATTTACATAAATCAATTTGTTTAATTACAATAAATTTTATGAATTAAGGAATCTACTTGATAATTTTCCTGTACTGATCATTTGATTGAAATCATTTAATTGAAAGTAATAATTAACACAAAAAACTATAATTAATAAAATTTTATTTTTAATGACATATAAAACCAAATATTTTATTAAAATTTTAACTTCAAGTTTGGAATACCGAGATGAGACACTAAACTATCAAGTCAATAAAAAAGGAAATAAAATACAAACACCCTATATTTTTTAAGTTATATATCCTTTATTGTAAGAAAACCTATGAAAATTATTTGCCATGCACTCGAATCGCTTTATAATATTTTCAAGATTTTCCATAAGTAAAAAGGTTTTTAAAGTTTCACCAAATTATTTTTCTTTTATTTTAAGTGCATGAGTACCAAAGTATATTTACGTAAAGTATTGAAGAACACCAACGTTCAGACTATATTTTAGAGTATAAAATTGGAAGCCCTAGATCAGGTGTTTATTTATTTATAAAAAAGAATCTTAAATAAACATCCATTAAAACTTTGAATTTTTTCTTTGATTTCTAGAAATAATAAATTACTTTATATCATTAAACGCTGAACCAATATTCTGATTCAAACCAGTGCCTCAAATATGAACACTTTAGAACGAAATAGAAGAAAGATTTTACTCGTTTGATTTGATTTCTAGCGACTTTGAAGAATTACATTCAACTATGTTTCTGTCATTGCTGCAAAAGACGGACGCTGAATGTTAAACATAAATAAACTTTACTGATTATAAACTTAAACCATATTATAGCTATAAATACAAGTGAAATGACAAAATAATAATAGTTCATTAACTTGTCAACAAAATACTTTGATTTGAAAAAAGAGCAGTAAAATAACTTTTCGGTACATTAAATAAAACACATCTTTTGGAAATAATATTGTGTAGATATAAAATTTTCTTAATGCATCATACATGTGAAAATAAATTAATATATTATTTTAATAAAAGTCTTAAAGTAGCAAAATAAACTCTTTGAGGTTATATTTTATGATTAAAATTAATTCACCTTAGGTCTTTGCAAAAGATGATATTTTTTTTATGTCATAATTAAAACATGACTTATTCTAAATATTAAAATTTTTGGAAGTTAAAACTATTTTTAACTAAAAAATAGATTGTTGCTATTTTGTTTCATAGTTTTGTTTCTGACTTTTGGGTTACAAAAATAATTCGAATATAATGACCGAATATCTTTTAAACTTAACTTGAAATTAAAGGATTTAATATTTTGGTGCTTTCTTTTGAATACATTTTTTTTCACCTAAATTATTTTTTAATTTATTTAAAACAATTTTTTTTGATAGACCTTTAATCCTTTTACCCGCTTAAAAAAAATAATGTATTGCAATTTGTTTAAATTGTCTGGACTTTTTAAATTCATATAGAAAAAAAAAGTTGATTTACTATCTTGATCCTTTAATGTTTTTATGTAAGTTTTTGTCTTAAAACAAATTTTTTTGTTTGTAAAATTTTCTTGCATAAAATAATATAAAAAAAAAAAAATCTGCGCAGAAAAAAATTTTATTATTCAAATTTCCGTAAATAAAAGAAAAAAAAAAGAAGAAAATTTGCTCCAAAAACCCATATCAAAAATACACAAAATTATAAATAAATCCACGAAATCCATTTGCATTTAGATGAAAAAAGGATAAAAAGGAAAATTAATTCGAAGATAAACTAAACTGAATAAAAATTTCAACATTATCCTGTGGATTCGTGTGTATTTCTCATGTGTCTCATATCCAAAAAACACAAATAACAAAATAACAAAAAAGTACTATTATGTTTTCATGCGAAAGTATATTAAAGTATCAATATTAGAAAGAAAGAAAACAAAAAAAAAAATGTAAAATTCTTTTTTTTTTTGCTTTTTTTTCTGGAAAAGGAAACCGAAAGCAAGTCCTTTTCATAATATACACACTGAAACAGAGATTATTAAATTCTTTTTAGATGATGTGATATTGGACACTTGAAAAAAATTATTTATTGAGTTTCCAGTGTTCCTTTTTTTTGTTTTTTTATTTTATTTTTACAATCAAATTAATATTAGAATTAGGTCACAACTTTTTGCGACATCGTTGTATTCGTTACATGTAGTATCTGTCCTAGTTCATTATTTAATATTATTAAGGGATTGAGAACTTTATATGTTATAAAACATTATACTTAAGTTGAAATTTTAAAACCTGCATATGACATTTAATATATCTTCAATTTCTTAGCCAATGCAAGAAATTGTGAAAACTATATACTGGAATGAAAATATTGAACTTAGTATTAACAATAAGTATATTTCACAATTTTATACTGTGCGTAACGATGACAATATCTTTTTATTTTTTTTTTATTTTCTATTTAAATTTGTTAAAATCTTGAATTGGAATTAAATACAGAAATGATGTAATTTTTTTTTCTTCGAATAATTTAAGGCATCAAAATTTTAATTCTTTACACCCATAATATACAAAAAAAAAAAAAATTAAATAATGATATATACCTTTTTCAGAGCAACTTGAAGAATATTTGTAGGGAAAATAATAACCCGATTTTATTTGACATTTTTACATAATTCAAAAGAAAAAAAAAATTATTATTTCGTATCATTTTTAGTGAAAAATATTTTTTTTATTTTTAAATAAAATCCATAAAGAAAAGATTCTTAATGAACCTTGAATTTATGTAATTTTACTGATTTAAATTTATTTTTGTTTTATTTAATATACATTTTGTATATACGCATATACACTTATATCACAGTGTGTATCTTTTCATTTTCCATATTTTTGTCAAAACAAAAATTCAAAATTAAATATTTATTTAAATTAAAATTATTTCAAACTCAACAAGTTTTGAATAAATATTTACTTAAAATTTTTGGATTTTTTATTCTTTATGGGAAAAGATGAAAAAAAAAATCGCACAAAAAAAAATTAATAAAATTATTTTCATCTTCTGCATATTTATGAAATTCTTTCAAATCAAATCAAAAAAGAAAAAATCAAAATTTATTCTTTTCTCATATATTTGCATAAAAACATAATTTTTTTTTTTTTTTATTTTTATTTTTAATATATATACACCGATAGAATTTTATATCAGTCAAGGGCAGCATAGTCAGATATTCTTATGATTACTGTTGTGATTTGAAAATGTAAAAATATCAAATTAATAATTTTTTATATTTCTTCTAAATTTATTATACTTGCTAGATATTTTTTTAATAATAAATTTTAAGATTTTTAAATATTTTGATTTTCCAACTAGTTACGTTTTTCTTGTTCTCTTTCTTAAATTTTTGATAATGTTTTGTTTTGATGATTTTTGAGGAATTCATGTTTACAAAAAATTTTCAAATGAATGAAATATTTCCATAAATATCAAACTTTTTTTTTTAACCTGTCAGCAAGACAGTTTGAACACTTTGAACAATACATTAAAATTCTTATCATTATTAGTTTAGATGTTTGTTTTTTTTTCAGTGTGACGAAGTGAAACATTGATTAACATAAAAACAAATTCAATTATTGACATAAAAAATCATAAAAACAAAAAAAAAAAAAAAAAGAATACAAAATCGTAAAAAAATGAATATTGTTAAAATTAAAATTCATAAAAACACAAAAAAAAAAAAAATTAAAATGGGAAAATTGCTCACATTCTGGGAAAAGTCATCCTTTAGCAATAAAAAAAAAAAAAACATAATTTTTTAAAAAGAATGAAAAATAAAGTAAATCTAATTATGTATTTGCATAAAAAATTATGTTCATATTCAATGATATTGTCGATGAATGAAGCTAAAACGCTCGACATAACAAAAATATACATTTACATATTTGATTGTGAATAGATTAATGTCGAAATTTTGCATGAATATCTGTATAGAGTATTAAGTTCGTCCATCCAGAAATTTTTTATATTTTCGATAAACATAAGTTCACTGGAGATATTTTCTTCTATATATGTATAAAAGAATAAAAGTCTAAAAATAATAATATTATTTTTAATGTGACTTTATAACGAAAAATTTCACTTGTATTCGAAATTTTGTTGAAAAATTATTAATAAAAACAATATAATTTTTTGTTTTTAATTTTCAAGATTTTTAATTCGCTAATTTATATTTTGAAGATTATTATTTTATTTTTAATTAGAGTAAAGTTTTTTGAAAGGTTTCTGTTTAGTGGGAAACAAATTAGATTAAATTTCTTTCGAAATTCTAATTCTAGAAAAACTCAAAATAAATTATATTTCAAAATATTTTTTACAAATTTCACAAACAACGAAAGCTTAAAATTTCATCTATTTTAGTATTACTATATTTATTAGAATAAATTACTGTATTAGCATAATGTAAAAATATCTCTAAATTTTAATAAGATACATAATTTTTGTTAAAATTAATATTTCGATAATGAAACATAAACTATTACTTTCATTTCATAATCTTATTCATATAAAATAATGAAATTCAAAAATTATGTTTTTGCTATAGAATAGATTGTTGTTGCATTTTAATAATAATCCTTTTGCGTTATTTATAATATAATGTAAAATATTTAGTCGTTTCTGATTATGCCAGTAGCTCTTTATAATACACAGTACCATTGTGGTTTACTTTATGTAATTTTCCTAACTGTGTGTTTCATAAATGAATATAGAATAAAATACAGAATATTTCATTTTATAAAATTTTCACTGAAATTGTATTATCTTCAACATCAACTGTTTTAATATTAAAAAAATAATAATAATAAGAAAAAAAAAACATAGATAAAAATGAGTGTATAATTTTTTCTGTTCAAAATTTTATGAAAAACCATAAACTGATGATGACGTTCAAAAGTTTTGAGCTGTTGAAACAAATTTAGTGCAATATAGCACCATCCATTTCCAGACATAATGCAATTAGTATATATGAAAAAAAAAAAAGTAAATAAAATGGAATAAAAAATAAATGCAAAAAATAAAAAAAAAAGAGAATAAGTTAAATTAATTAAACAAGTCATATGCAGAATTTATTCTTTTATTTTTATTTTAATTTTTTTTTTTTTTTTAATTTTAATTTTTATCATTTGAAATTATTTAAAATATAAAAACAAATGAGAATAATTTCTTTACTCTTATAAAAATTATGATAGTTATTTTTATTTTTTCTTATAAAAAGAAATATTATTTTTAAGTTAAAGTTTCATAAAAATTATGGAACTAAAAGTCGATAAAGTTAAGTTCACAATTATCAGCAAAACTAAATTAATAGTCACAGTATCTAAACGGAAATTGTATTCAGTTCAATAATTATATAATATACAAACTAAGCTGTGCAATTCAAATTGAGTAATTAATTGTCAAAATGTTACGTGTTAATTTAAGTTAAAGTGATCACTCTGACGAGAGCTGATTTTACAGCAATTTCAAGTAAAGTCACTATTCTCAAATAATAAAGAAGCAATAGATAAGTATCCTGTGTTGAATATTAAGTTGAAAATCTATAATCTAATCTCTCAATTTATAGGTGACAAGAAAAAAAAAATTCTTATTTAATAAACTTTAATGCTGACTTCATTTTTAAATCTAGATGCTATATTTTTTGAATATAAAATTAAACTTTCTTAAGTAATTACAGTTTTTCATTTGACATTAAAAATGGCAACAAAACTAAATAATTTATCAATCTGTTTTCTAGTTTTATTTTTATCAACACTTGAATTGTTGTAGTTTACATCAAAATTGTAAAATTATAATATTAGCGTTCGTTCCTTATTCGAGGAAAATAAAATAAATCAAAATAAAAATATTTGTTTTAATAAAAGTTTGTTAATCGTAATATAAATGAAATTCAACAGAACAGAATTTAGCTAAACAACTGAACTCATCCATAAAATGATCGGGAAATGATGGAGGAAATTATGAAATATTAAATTATTTTAAATTATTTTTATACGATATATCTTTTTAGTAAAAGGAATTATTTTTTTAGTAAAAAGACTTCACGTTGTTCAAAACATAATACTAATTGGGTTAGGTTTATTTTTTTTCTAAGATACTTTTATATAATTAAATATTATTTTAAGCGTTTGGCATTATGAATGATAAACAGGACTTGTCAGAAAACTTTCCATGAAATTAAGTTTAATATTATGAGAATCGTACACAGATCGTTTAATTAATTTTTTTTCCTTCAACAAGATTAAATGAGTGTGAAATTTTACGGGTTCAAAAATTTCTTTTCTCAAAATATATTGTCAGAAAGAACTTTTGAAGAAGTAAGTATTTTGAAATTTAGAATTAAAATAAATAATTTATTTTTTAATTTTTTCCTATTTATAGGTTTATGTAGGCATAACCAAACCTTATTTGTCAAAAAGCTTGTGGTGATTGTTTGTTTTTATACTTTATAACTTTTTGTTGTAAATATTATAAGCTTAAGTTGATGATTTTTATTTTTCTTTACATAGTTTTTTTTTTAAATATTTTCATTCAAGTTTTTCCAACAATAGCTAATTGCTTTTTCAAAAAAATAAAAAATAAAAAACTAAAATAAATGTACAATTAAGTAAATTTCTAATTGAGAATTTTTCTTGTAAATTGAGTTTCATGTTCGAGTAGGGAAAAAAATAGTTCAAGGGAAATGCAAATATTTAACATAACCTTAATAAACAGAATAAATAGCTTTGACTGCACATACAAAATGCAGAAAAATGATTTTTTTTCCCTATGAAACAAAGGATAAAAAAAAAATGAGTGAATGAATCCTTGTATAATAAAAACGGGAATAAAATACAATTACATATTTATTTTTTGTTAAACTTTTTTTTTATATTCCTTTTGCAAAATATATAAGTAATATAATAATAATAGTAATAATATAATGATAATAATAACTACTTAAAGTTACATTTAGCCATTCTTAATTGTTCTCTTTAACAAAAAAATATAATATCCTTTATATATCCTTTTAATTGTACAGAACTTTAGTTTTATTTTTTTTATTTTTTTTTAAATAAAAAGCATACAACAATATGGGTTAATCACATATAAGATTTACAATAATAATAATAATAATAATTTGTTTGTCAAACTTATTTAAAAAAAAAATTTATTATATTATATTATAGATTTTATTGATAGATTTTATTCATTGAGACGAAGCATAAAAAATTATAGAATAATATATTATAAAAGTTTGACAGAAAGTTCTGCAAATAGAGTATTTTTATATAAGGAATGTTAACAGGTTAAATTGTCATAATAACATTGGGTCCTTCACAACTAACTCGAGATAATTATCTAATTTATTTAATTCTTTAATGTGTACTAGAAATATTTTACGCACTCGAAGAAAGTTTACATAATGCCATAATAGTCTCTTCTCTTCTCTAAACTTTATCATGTGTTTATTTATATGTAACCATGTCAGATATTGCTTGCATAATCTACCTATATTTCATTAAAAAAAATTAAAATTAAAAATATTTCGATTTTAAAACCTGATTTAACATATAATTACTTTTAAAATTCTAAACATTAAAACAAATTCTTTATTTTTCTGTTGTTTTCTATACATATAGGTTAAAAGATAAAGTAATATTTATACATACATAAGGTTAAAATATAAAGTAATATTTATGTATATTTTGGATATAGCTATTCATATTCATAAAAGATAGATATTTTATTATTTTTGATTTGAAATTTAAATTCAAACTGGATTTTATGAAAAATCTTTTGACCTAAATATTTGTATATACATACATATGTTATTTTTTCATATAAATCCTTTAAGATTTATATTATTTACCTGTTTACGTTCTAAAGTTTTATTTAAGACAATAATGTAATCAAAATAATTTACGTTTTTTTTTCTTGTTACTTTCAAATAGTAAACAAACATAAAATTGTGTTTGAAAATTAGGTAAAAAAAAAAAAACAAAACAAAACAAAAACATTAAATAGACTTTTAATCTTATTTAACATGATTTTAATATTTTTAGTTTTCTTTAAATTCAATTAAATTCAAAAGTAGATAATAATGGAAATTTTAAAAAATTTACAATTTTAAACAAAACAGTTTTAATAAAAGATTAGAAATTTTGAGAAATTTTTAAATCCTACAAAAAGTAAGAAAATTATTTTTTTTTTTGTTCGGATTTTATTTTTTGTTGAAATTACTAGATATAGAAATAAAGATTATAGAGATCCAAATACATATACCAATATTTACTAGAAAGACATTGAAAACCCGTCTCAGGCAATTCGGTAGTTTTACACAAACAAGAAAGTGTTGAACAGACCGTTCTTTTTTTAATTTTTGATATTACTTTTACTTAACTTTGTTTTTTCCACTCACGTAAAAACCATTGAAAAGAATAAATTTCTCGCTAACAAAATCAAAAAATATAATCAATATTTTTATATTAAAAAAAAAATTTTTTTTTTATGGTTCTTCAAATCTGATTCTGTTATTTATTATTCATTTCTATGTTGATATCCTTTAGAAGTAAAAAAAAAAATATATATTAAATAGACTGCATCCTTTAAGATTTTTACTGTGAAAATATATATAATATTCCTTCTTTTTTTTTTAACAAATAATAATTTGTTGGCAGGCAAACAAATTTTTATTTTCGTGTTGATAAATTTTATTTTATAATATTTTTTATTTTATTTTTTATGAATGTGTAGTGTGTAGTTATTGAATAAGGTTTGAGGTATGTTGAAAATATACACTTATTTTCATGTTTTTTTCTTTTTTTTATGTAAAATATGATGAGAAATTTATAATGTAAGCTTTTAGGCATATTTAAACATAGAAAAAAAAAATAAAAATTAGAATGGTATGTTCATAAAATACATATGCGACTTGGAAGAAAACTTATTTCTGTGGGAAATAGAAAGAGATTAAAATTCAAAGCCATAAGAAGAATGGTGAATACTTCTACTTTGTAAATTAAATTTTAATCTTGGCTAATTTAGATTAATTTTAATGTTTTTTTTTCCAGTTTTTAAGTTTATAATTAGTATTATAGTTATACATAAGTCTTGACTTCTTTTTATTTTAAATATAATAATTTCTTTGTAACAATATCATTAACTTATCGAAAAATTTATTATAATATATTTTAAAGTACCTACTTTAACTAACTTAATTAAGTATCATGCTATAAGGTTTAAAACGATAAATTATTTGAAAATGGTTGACATAATGAATAAATTCTGATAATATATTGCCTTGAAACAGTGTTTTATTAGAAAATTAATCTATATATATAAAAGAAGAATAAGAAATTTTCGTAAAATTTCTATATATTTTTGAAATGTATATATTTTAATTTTATAAGGTATGCATATGTATTGTGCACCACCTTAAGGTGAATATCATTTTGTGTTCATAACTTTTTTGTTTTCTTTTCAATAAATATTACTTTGCTGCTGCTGCAGATGCACCTATAACCATACTACACATATATACTATACACTAAATATGAATTCATTTTCTGTGTATTTTTTGGAGATGTTTAAAAAATTTTTTTTTTTATTATTATTATTATTATTTTTGTTGTTGTTCATATTATTTCTTGCTTGCATTTTTGCAGCAGCATCCAAATCTCTGGAATATTAGAATACTTTACTTTTGTTAGTTTTCTATTTGTGAATGCAAATAATAAAACCATATTTGTAATGCCATTGGCATTTGCAACTTGAATTCATAATTTTCGTCGATATTATGTATATGTATGAAAAATGTATTTTATTTGTTAGAAGAAAACTTTGAATAAAATTTATCGCTGAATATGCTTTAAAAAAATCTTCTTTTATATTTACATTATATTTATAGGAAATAAATTATTGTAATATTTTTTGGGGAAAATAAAATCTATATAAATATAACTAGAATTAAAAATTTTTATAATTTACTTTTATTTTTATTTTTTTTTTTGAAATTTTATTTTAATAGTTTAGTAAATTTAATTAAGTTAAATTAAGAGTGAAAGATGAAAATGAATAATGACTTAAGCATAAGAATTAAACGCTAAATTTAGTGGTTTGAAAATAGTTCTGCCTATAACGAAAATGGAACCTTAAAATGTGTTACATATAAAGCTTTCTCCTATTACAATATGATTTATATTCAAAAAATTTGATGCTTAAAAATAATGGTTTTATAAAAAGTATATAATTCGAAGATCAGGAAAACTATTCTTTTACATATTATATAATATTAAATTATGTTTGTTTAGTTCTTATTAAATAAGTCTATTAAGTAAGATGCGGTAGATTATGAAAAGTTGAGGTCAATGTATCCTTAAGGTTGATATATACTACATACACATTTATTGGAAAAAAACATATTAAAAAACATTATACATTATATGTTGAATGAATGTATATAAAACAAATAAATAAAATAAACATTTACTTAATGTATTGACCTCAAATGAAATGAAAATATTCAAAATGCATTTCTTTAAAATTCTCCGACAGAAAATATTGTTCTCTATTTAAAATGCTTTACTACTCCGATTACATGTAAGATAATTTTAATTAATGAATTTTCAAAATTTTAATATAATATGTTTGTTGTACAAGATACAAAACAATTAATGTACCAGAATGAATATGTACACAGAGAGAGAGAAAAAAAAAATTAAATAAGATAAATATCATAGTAGGTATGTACAAAAAGAGCAAATTTACAATCATATAAAATTTTTATTTTGAACATAAGTTAGATTGCATCGAAAAAATTTATTTTTATCAGTACTGGCGAATATAAGTACCCGCTTTTGATTTATCGTTTTCAATTTAAATATGAAAAATTTAAAATTGCTACAAATTTACTTTTGCGAAATTATTTAGCAAAAACTTTAAATAAGATTCTGATCGAAAGTAAAATATAAGGTTTAATATTGCTTTTGTAGTAAAAGATCAATATGGTACTATTATCACTGTAGTTACTATATAATAATAATAATAATAATGGTACACTATCTCCGACAGATTTCAAGAAAGAAAATTTTTTCGATACATTCTTAATTTTACCGAAAATTATTTTTTAACAATAATTGTTTTATAAATTTAAAATGTTTGTTAAAATTTTACATCACAAAATTTTCTTAAATAAATTTTGTAATTTCTCTTGTTTGAATAACACCTGAAGTGTATTTATTAATAATTGTAATATCATTTCTATAATATAAAATAATATATATGTAGAACCGTATAATAGCTCTGTATATTATGTAATAGCAAGACTTTTATATGCACTTCAACTTTCATAATTCAAAATTTATGTAAGTTCATATAATATAAATTAAGATTATATTTGGTTTACTAAATTGTATACCAGTAATTTATTTCTGCTCCATTGTAAGATTTGTTTTATGCGTTTTTCCGGACAAATTTTTTAAGTTGTTGGACATTTTCAGCATGCGGATTATCTAACGAAACTATAAATTAGCAGAGGAAATATTTTATAAGAAGTAAAATAACAAACATGTATTTCTAATTTAAATATATTACTATATGTACAATATTTACTATTAAAATAATAAATTGGCATAGAGAGTGCTTTAATTGACTTTCATTGCATTAATTATTGTTTTTTTTTTAATTGAATTTTACTATATTTTTGTTTTATCTACTTCAATTATTTGAACAGCATAAGAATTTTAAAATAGTTACTATTATCAGATTTATCAAAATCAGTTTCTGATTACTGCAAAATGGTTTTTTTTTTTTTTTTTTCAAGAAGGATGGAATATATTTTGATATATGTCAGTTATTTCTTAGTTAATTAGATAATGGCTGCAATAATCTGCGTTGGCAATAAATTTACGAGAATAGATACGATAGATAAATCTTCTTGACGTTTTAATAAATAAAATAAAAAATCTGGAAAACTTTTTTCCTTGTGATAAAAGAAATAACACTATTGTTGTTTACTTTAGAACTTAACGTTTATACACATATATATGTAGGTACTATTATATTTAAAGAAAATTAGAAAATATAAAACAATAGTGTGAAATATTGTATGGGCGAATAGAATAATAGAAGGGAAAAACAAAAAAAAAAAAAAAAAAAACAAACAACAAATATAACACCTGGAATTGCCAATTTTAATTAAACACTTCACTAAGTTTCTGTGTTTATTATTTTCACATTTCAATTATTGTTGTTTTTCATTTTAATACAACAAAATAATCAAGTAAAAAGGGTTGCAAATAGAAAAATTCATGAAATCAGGAAATAAATGTTTAGTTACTGTCGAAAATCATTTATAGAATGTGGGTATCAATTAAATATGTTTATTTTAATTTTTTTAAGGCAAAATTTTTTTATATAATTGTAGTATCTTGAATAGACAATGAAACTCTATAATTTATATATCTAGGAATGTTAAAACACATTATCCTTCTACCTATATCACTGTTCCTCCAACTAAGAAAATTGTGCAAATTCAAAAAGACTCGAAGCTCATGTCAGTACTAAGGCTCGCAAATATTTCAAATCATTGTTAAAATTGGTTTTTGATTTTTTTTATCATAAAATTTTCAGAGGTTTTTGTTCCTATATACATAAAATATATTCCAATGCACATTTTAGAAGGTGAACTTCAGTTAACCATTTTGATTCTGCAAGGTATTATTAATAATTATATAAGATAATATTATATAGTTGAAGTTCTTGCAAATCTTGAATAAATATAAAATAAATTAAATTATCAATAGAATGAAATTAAAATTATTTTCTTCTAAAAATATGCAATTTATAAATGAAAAGTTTATAAATAAGTTTTCTAATATTTTATTTAAAAAATTCTCAAATCTCACAAAAATATAATTAAGTTGTATAATAGTTTTCCAGCTTTCAGTTCTCGAATACATTTTGGTTCCTCGATTTTTCCATAATTTAGTCAATTATACGGAAAACTACTCTTGGGCTTAGTAATAATTTTTTTTTATTATTCCAATATTGTTTATTTTCGATTTTAAAAAAACAGATTGCAAAAAAAAAGAAAAAACATTTTTTGTTATACTTCCGCTAATAATAACAATATTGCAAATGTTTTTCATTCTCCATTGAAGATTAAAATATCGCATAAAATTGCTAACAAAAAAAAAAAAAAAAAAAATTCAAACAAAACGAATAAAAAAAAAAAGAAAATACAATATTTGCAATAACATAGTTGAGTTTTTCATATTTTCATTTTCTATTTTTTTTTTTCATAAAATCAGAAGAAAAAATCTCTCTGAACTACATACTATAGTTTTATATATATGCATATAGAAAACTTTAGCAAAAATAATAATCCGCTTCACAATAATAAAAATAAAAAAACAAAATATTCTTACAATTTTTCCGTATATACAATATTTCTGGATAATTTTGATACTATTTTAGTTATTATTTTTTTTTTTTTTTGGTCCATTACAGCTATTGTGGTTGCTTTTTGTATCGAATAAATACAAAAATTATTGGTTTCATAAAAATTTTCAATAGCAGAAATGTAATTTATTGCATTTTATATTGGAAAAAAGTATGAAAAAAAAAAAACTAAATGTTATTTTTTGTATTTATTATTATTATTATTATTTTTTCAATATTTTTTATATTAAAAAAAATATTATAAAAAGAAAAGTACAAAAAAAAAATTATATTCAAACTGCACAAAATGAAAACAAAAACAAAATCAGATATATATATATAAACCCATGATAGATAAAAATATTTTGATAAGAAAATAAATTATAAAAATTGTCAACCAAACAATATTTTTCATTTAACCGCACAAAAAATGAAAATATCAATAAAAATAAAATAAAAAAAAATTTTTTAACTAGAATTTTTAACAAAATAAATATTTATAAGTAAAAGTTATCAATTTATTTATTTTTTTGTTACTAAGTAATAAAAAATAATAAATATCTTGTTAGAAAAACGTTTTTCATTTGTTCTGATTTTCATAATAAGATTTTTCTTCAAAGTATATATAATTATGCACCAGAGACGAAGTGCGAATGAGATAGCCCTTAAATTAGAAAGTGGTGCTAAAGTATCTAAAATTATTTTCTTATTTTTAGATTTTATTTCGTAATGTAAGATTCAATTTGTTTGGGCGTTGTGGCTATTTAACACTAAGACACAAATCCCGCGGCGGGTTTTTTGACCCTTTAATGTGTAAAAGGGGACTTCTTTTACGAAAATAAAAATGTGAAAACCAATGTGTGCAGAGACCAAAAGGTTTGTGTGGACGAATGTTAGCAAATTTATTTATAGCCCTCAATATGAAAAATTGCAAAAAATTGGTCTTAGTTTGGATTTGATTGTAGGGTTACTACAATCTAGACTGAAGTGAATTTTTGATATGTTAGAGAGTATATAACTGGCTCCAGGGTAGGTGAGGCGGATTTTTTAAATTATAAGTTTTTTAGGCCCAAATGAGCCTTTAAAAAACTTGAACACATTTGCTTGGATTCTGAAGTAAAGGAAAAAGATAATAAAAAATCTCAAACGCAGAAATAAAGCTAAAATACCACTCTCCAGGGCTGGTGACGTGAAATTTAGAATTTCTTTAATTTCCTAAACAATTTTTAATTAATTTCATTTATTTCTAAGAATTTTTTAATTTTTTTGATAAATTACAGTTTCTGCACAGAAATAAAATTCAAATATAGTTTTGTGATTTTCTGGTAGAGCTATTTTTCGTAAAATATTTGTCGCATTTTTCACGGCCGTTTATTTTCTGTAATAATAACTTCGCTACACTTCAGGTTAGCAACCATGAATTTCTTGGTTTGAAAGTAGGTTGGCGAATGGGGTGACACACTTATAAAAGATGGTTTGGTTTGAAATTAAAAAAAAATTCTTTGTAAAATTAAAAAAAAATTCTTTGTAAAATAAAATTTTATTTTTTCGTAATTTAAAAAAAAAAAATGAATTTTTTTAATTTAAAGAAAAAATAGAAAATAAAAATAATATTCAATTTTTTTTTAAAAATATTTTAATTTATTTTCTTTTTTGACAACCTACAATTTATTATTATTTTTTTTATATCGAAGCATTTTAAAGTATGTTTTTTTCTGTAAATGTTCTGTAAATTGACAGGTTATACCTTTTTTTTTTGAAATGCAATAAAACTATGTAGTAAAATTTCTAGGTTTGTGTCGAACCTACTTTCAAACCATGAAAAAAAAAAAAAAAAATTTATATGGCAAACCAAGTAACAAACACAGAACGAACCCATTTTTTTCTGCAAAACATGGAATTCTGTGTTTGTAACCTGAAGTGTAGCGAAGTTATAACTTCGCTACACTTCAGGTTACAAACACAGAATTCCGTGTTTTGCAGAAAAAAATAGGTTCGTTCTGTGTTTGGTACTTGGTTTGCCATATAAAATTTTTTTTTTTTTTTTCATGGTTTGAAAGTCGGTTCGACACAAACCTAGAAATTTTACTACATAGTTTTATTGCATTTCAAAAAAAAAAAGGTATAACCTGTCAATTTGCAGAAAATTTACAGAAAAAATCATACTTTAAAATGCTTCGATATAAAAAAAATAATAATAAATTGTAGGTTGTCAAAAAAGAAAATAAATTAAAATATTTTTAAAAAAAAAAATAATATTATTTTTATTTTCCATTTTTTCTTTAAATTAAAAAAATTCATTTTTTTTTTTTAAATTACGAAAAAATAAAATTTTATTTTACAAAGAATTTTTTTTTAATTTTACAAAGAATTTTTTATTTTAATTTCAAACCAAACCATCTTTTATAAGTGTGTCACCCCATTCGCCAACCTACTTTCAAACCAAGAAATTCATGGTTGCTAACCTGAAGTGTAGCGAAGTTATAAAATAAAAACAAAAAAACTGCAAAAATAGAAAACAGAATTTCACATGGAGGGCTCTTAATATCGTAGACGACATAATTTGATTATGAAAAAAAAAAAAAGTGTGAAACACAGTTAATTATTATACATATATTTTTTTCTTAGAATTCTTTTGTATTGAGGCATAAATCCTTTCCAGCGATATTCCTTTTCAAAATAATTGGCTTTGATTAAAAATAAAGGACAAATATTTGTGCATACACCATATCGTCGGTCTAAAGGTAAAATTCAATAAATACACTTTTGATCACATTTGTTTTTTTTATTTATTTATTTAGTATCGCTGAAGCTCCTTAAAGATTTCACGCACTCAAATATACACATGTACCATGGTTAATTCCATTAATAGCCGTAAATACTGAATTCTCGTAAATGCGTACTTAATAAATTTTACCTTTAAATCGGCGATATGTACATTTATTTATACATTATGTACAATTATATTATGTTATGTATGGCTTTTCATTATAATTTTTTTTTTCATTCATTTCATTATGACACTAGCAGATGAAAATTCAAAGGATATTTTTTCACAATTTGCTCAACGACGAGTATAAATAAAATGATGTTTTTTATTGGTGTTTGACTCAAAAATAGATTATATTTTTTGGTGCCCATCTTCTCATAAAAATGAGACTATATATAGGTACTTCTGTTTAGAAATTTTGAAAGCTATTCGGATATGAGACATAAAAATAAAGCAAAAATAAGTACTCTTAATTAAATAAGAAAGAGTTATGTATAATTAAAGCAGTAAAATTTATGATTTTGAAAATAAATAGGGATAATGAAATTATTTAATAATTTTATATATTTCTGAAAGATAATTATACCTACTGTATTAATGCCATTAATGTTTGTGTATATTGCTTCTATTCATTGAAAAATAAAAGATTATTATGCTATGTCAAAAGAAGCATTTAAGTGCTCAATTTTCATGTTCAGGTTCAACTTTTCGTTCACTGCGATGATTCATCAGGAGTGAACGTCTTAACAAAAATTGAGTTCCTTTTCAAAATGCATTAATGATAAACTGGAGAAAATTTTCTATTAGGGAGAAAAAATTGGCAGAAAAGCCAAAAATGAGAAAAAAAAAACTCGTCGAATCATTTTCGATGATGCATTGAATATTCACTTTTCATTTCAATCCGATTGAATCACTGGCGATGACAGGAGTTAGTTATCTTTTTTATTAGACACAATTTTAAGTATTGATCAGCAGTCAAGAAAAGAACTTTAAATGGAAACCAATTGGCTCAGATTTTTCAACTATAAAAGAAATTTTACAATTTAACCAAATAACAACTTTAGATTATGGTGAAATCAATAAAATTTGTCTAAAACATTGTTATGCATTCAAATGAGTTCTTATAAGTATCATCTTTACTGTCTCAATTTTTTTTTAAACTTATTTCTTCACTTTTTATTCAAGACAACAAAATATGGATACATCATAGTAATATTATTTATATTTTAAATGCATTTAGGGAATTACGAGTAATTAAAATTTCCTACATTATATTATTATGATCATATATACATAATAGAAAACTTTTCATGAAAAATGAAACAAATTAAGTCTATAATTTAATTCAATTAAAATTGATTTTCAAATAATAATAAAAGAAAATTCATAACGAAAGGGTTTTCATAATTTTGGCCTTTAAATTAAAAACAAAAAAAAAAACCATATATATTTTGCTATTTCATTAAAAAAATTATTTTTTTTTTTATTTTCCCTAAATCTTTCTGATTATGGCAAGGCATGCCAACCAAAAAAAAAAAAAAAAAAAAAGGAATAAACAAAGATACGAAAGGGCTTATTGTCTTTATAATTAAATCGAATATTAAAAACAAAGAGAGAAAAGGAATAAAATTGAAGTACTTTATACGCTGATTTATGTGATTTTTATTATTTTCAACAGGAATTGCTAGATAGAGAAAATGAAAACTTTTCTCATTTTCAAAAACAAAAAAAAAATATATATAATTATATGTACATACTGTGAAAATGCCTTTTACAACATAAGACTGTATGTTATCTTTTAGATCGTTTCATACAAGGGTGATCGTTCAACATTAACTACAATATTGCTGTCATTCGAGATGAGAATCGTATCGTAGTGCTTTTACCTATATGTTAAACCATTGAGTAATAATATTTATAAGAGGGACAGAATTCATACAAGTAAATTTTTTTCTAAAAAACTAAAAAATTATGACAATACTTTCAATGTATTGAGTAAAATTTTTTAACTCAAATGTGTTGAAATTTTGTTTTTCTTTTTAAATTTATTTTATGAAAATCCTATGACTTGCTCATTAACTCATCATTATCTCACAGAAAATTATAGGCTTATGTTCTATTTTATCATTGAAATATAAATTTTGTTTTAATTGAAACGTCTTTAATAACCGATTCAAAAAAGATAAAAAAGAGATAAATTTTAGGATTTTTTTTTTTATTAAAAATTACCATAAATTGTTATTTTAATGGTTCTTATGTGATGAATTTTATCATAAAAAGTTAAGTGAATAATTGAAAGGGTGTAATAAATTGCCTTGATTAATATAAAATGGAGCAATTAAAGCTATATTAAAAATATTATAGATAATATAAAAATATAAAATGAGAAATATTTGAAGAATGATCTATTTTAATTGAGTTTTAGTGCTACTGAAAATTTTATGAGATGAGTTGTTATATAAAATTTAGTTGTTTTTATAATATTCTTTTCATAATATCATTGTGCTTGCGGTTGGTTTCTTATTTTTCAGGCTTAAACTTGAATGAAAGCAAAAAACTTAACATTGGATTGAGTTACGTCTCAAATTTTAAATGAATAATGTTTAATTAATACTTATATTCACGAAATTGTGTCAAAATATCACAAAATCTAAATTTTATTTTCAAATAACATATACATTTTATACAATATTATACAATTTAAATATTAATATTAGCAGTCAAATTATTTCATAATTGATCGTTTTTCATTGCTTCTAATGATGACCTTTTTTATGATGCCACTTATCTTTATGTTTGCTTCCACCCTTTTTGCCATGCTCTTCTTCGTGATGATGATGATCTTTCTTTTCTTTTTCCTCTTTATGGCCCTTGTGCTCATGATGTTTTCCACCTTTCTTCTCATGCCCTTTT
The DNA here is from genome assembly GCA_964007475.1 of Hybos culiciformis. Taxonomy (NCBI): domain Eukaryota; kingdom Metazoa; phylum Arthropoda; class Insecta; order Diptera; family Hybotidae; genus Hybos; species Hybos culiciformis. Next base: position 136,181,552 of record OZ023273.1, on the reverse strand, counting down.
TTACCATGATGATCATGATGTTCACCATGTTTTTTATGTCCTTTTTTATCATGACCACCTTTTTTATGCTTTTTCTCTTCTTCATGACCTCCGTGATCCTCATGGAAACCCTCATCATGATCCTCATCGTAATAATGTTTTTCCTTTTTGTCTTCATCTAATTTATGTATTTCATGTTTGCCTTTGGTATGATGACCTTTGTTGAAATGACCATGTTCTTCAAATTTGTGACCTTTTTCACCTTTTTTACCTTTTTTCTGATGTTCATGATGACCACCCTCGTCATGATGTCCTTTTTTATGCCCATGTTCGTGCTCATGATGTCCTTTCTTTTCTTCTTTGTCATGATGACCCTTCTCACCTTTCTTGTGATGATGCTCACCGTGCTCGCCTTTTTCACCTTTCTCACCTTTCTTACCATGATGCTCTTCGTGATGCTCATGCTTATGACCTTCTTCGTGTTGTTTATGATGATGGCTTGCAGCTGTTTCCATATCATCGGAATACAGTTGTCGTCCTGCTACTAAAGTGAGGTAAAATACCGCACTTATTATTAAAAGCCATTTTGATTTCAAAATCATTTGGTATATCGTTATGGGTACCTGGAATTAATGAGAAAAAATAATTATTACATTATTAAAGAAAGTGATAAAATATATGCCCTAAGTAAAAGCAGAAATTTTTGGCCAAGATGTGAGGATGCTTTTGAAAGATATTTTACACTGAAGCAGAAATTTAGTTCAATTAACAATAAGAATATTGAAGCAATATTAATCTCATCACAAAAATGTCAAAAACCAAATTTCTTTTACACGTCTTATAATCAAAAATTTTTATTAACATAATATTTTTTTATTTACTTTTGTATTTATTGCGCCTATAGAATTTCTAAACGTCCATCAAATATAAACAAATTTTTTTTAATTTCAGAAACTTTTCAATTTTATTTAAAAATTGTTTTTTCTTTATTTTATTAATTGCCTAAAGAAGTGTTAATTTTATTGACTTTAACTATGAACTAAAAATAAAATTCAATTTGAATGATTTATTTATATATCAAATTATCATAAAATATTTTTATTTTTCTGTCTTTTGTTTTTAAAACATTTTTAGTCCAAAAAGAAAGGGACTAGGTAAGTTATATTGTGAAAATTAAATTAAGCGCAAAATTAAAGAAAAAAAAAATAATGTTAATATTTCAAAATTTTTCTCATTAATAATGTTATGCTATATTTTTCTTTATTTTGTATTTAATATTTATTTTAGATTACAAAATCTAATAATAATATAATAATAAAAGTTCAAAGAACTTATATTTTTATATATTATTTACAAAAATTATAAGTTTATAAGTAATTAGAGAAGACAGGTGTTAAAATACCTATAAACACAACTAATCACTTGATTGATTTTGACAATTATTTAAAACCACAAGAAAAATAGTTATAAAGTTTTGAACAAAATATAATAATATTAATAATAATAATAATACTAATAATAATGACAATAATAATAATATTTGTAATTTGTTAAATGAGTTCATTAATTCGAATTTTGTGGTTAATTAACAACTAAAAAGTTTTTATTTTTAAATATAAAAAAAGAAAAATATTTCATTTTTTTTCTATATAATAAAAATAAATTGAAGATAAAAGATGTAAAAATTTGTCTGTTGCAAAAAAAAAACAACAAGACACTGCACTGTTGAAAATTATATCAAGTTTAAATAAAGTTATAAATGTCAGTTCTAAGATTGATTGCAAAAAAAAATAATTAAATTGGAAATCTTTTTTTTTTACTTTTAACTAAAGTCTTCAAAATACAGATAATATTTATTAATGCAATTTTCGACAATAGACAATAGACATATAGATCATATAATTTTTTCATACTTTTCAGTGTAAAAAAGTTAACAGTTTTAGCCATTCTTTAAAAAATGTTTTGTACAATTTTTACGACTGGACTGTCGATAAATTAATTTACTTGTTTTCTAGTAATTTGCGAAAATATTACTTTTTATTTGTAAATTTCTTGTTACTACTATATGATATTATAATTTACATTTATTTCATTTTCAATGACTTTAAGAAAACATATGAACACGTAAATAAAATCTTTTTTATGGAAAACAATTTAACTCAATCATTTCAAAATTACATCTATACATAAAATATATTTATTTTTAACTAAGATTATATATTATTATACTTATTATTATAAATTGTTAAAAAATTAAATAAATATCCTAGTAGATGTATATACTGAATTTAATTGAATAAATGAATATTCCACCCTTAATTAAAAAAAAGCCGGAACTTTTGCATTAAACAAAATTTTCATATTAATATATGTATGTAAGTTAAATTCAGCAGTTTTTCAGAGAAAAATTTCTATACCATATTCTGTAATTGAATAACAGCTATTCAAAATTTAAATAAAATACATTTACGTATAATTTATATTCTTGATGGAAACATTTTTTTCGAATAAGTAAAAAGGTGCTTCAAGTTCAATTAACTGAAAGGAGAATTCATTTGTCAAAAATTTAGGAAAACATTGTCGTTGCCCAAAATTGGAGATAGATATCTTTAAAACATGTAACAACAAAGTCATAATCGAAATAAAAATCTTATAGTTGAAACAACAAAATTGAGACCACAAAATTCAAGTACACAGAGACGAGTTGGTTCTTCAATCGTTTCTTTAACACGCTCATAATTTTTATTTTAAAACGCAATTTGAAGGTAGTACTATATAGATCGGGTATAATAAGTTTTTTCATATACAAATTTACCAGAGTATTTTTCTCCAGTAAAATTTTTTATGAAAAAACCTATTTTACCCGATCTGTAGAACTACCTTTAAATTGCGCTTAACTTAAAAATAATTTTTGTAATAATATTTTACATGTCATGTTCGTGTTTTAAAATTTCGCTAATACAAGTTTCATTGCATTTTAGAACATAAAATGAAATATTATATAAAAAAAAATTTATTTTGCAAATCCATTTGCCAAAATCCTTAATAATATTCATAAACTTAAAAATCCCTAATAGTTTATACTATTTCCTCCTACATTTGCAAAAAAAAAATTTTAAAAAATACATAGAAAAACTATGTACAATACATATTTCTATGGCACATACCTATATATTCTAAAGTTACATATTATATATATTTAAAATTTTTGCATAAATTCTAATGTAAATGTAACATTAGAAAAAGCTCATTGCTATCTGCTTGTTACATATATAATTTCTGTTGGTAATCCAATGTTTTAATGTAAATTTCATTCTAAACATTTTCTTCTTTTTTTTCGTATATATGGAAAAAGATTTTCCTTGTTTTCTAGCAAATACACATGAAATGAGTAATTTCCCTCATAACTTAAATTCACATGAAGCAAAATATAGAATTTGTATTTTTAGAGAAAATTAAAATTCAAGGAAGAAAACTAAGAAGAAAATATAGAAATATGACTTTCACGTCATCTTAAAGTGTCACATTAGGGATGTAGATAATTTTTTTTTATTATTTTTTTAAACAGAAATATACCATTATGAGTTTTATTTTAAGATTTTGATTTCATTTGAATTGAGAATTAAGGTGGAATTTGATTATTTAATATTAAAATTTTTTTTTTGTAAATGATAATTATGGATAAAATACTGAATGACATTACTAAAATGTCATTATTGTTTGTTATTATTTTTATGTAAACATCTGAATAGAAAAGAGAAAATAATAAATTTTTTTATTACCTGGTTGCAATATCTTTCGACTGATTATTTTATCAGTTGTTTTCCGTTTAAAGTTTAACTTTAAGTTCACAATATCAAATCCTTTAATTCTTAGAGTGAGCTTAAAAATTGATTTATTAATAGAATATTCTTTAAGAGTTATCAGGCAAAACAAAAAATCATAATTATTCTGTTTTATATTTGGGTATTAAAGTTTTATCCACGATATAATTAATGCAAATTATTTTTGGGGAAAAATTTTATTCTTCTATAGAAAATAATTTTATTAAAACTTTAGATAAAGTCTTTTACCGGAAAATCTCATTAAAAGGATATTTATGTATTTTGTTGTACATATTATTTTAATAAGATAAATAAGAAGTAAGTGAATAGGTACTACACCTTTGAAAATTATTAATTTTATAAAACATTTTGTTGACTGACTAGGGTTCCGCAAAAGTACTGGAATGAAAGGTTACCTTTTAATTTTCTTGATTGCTGGAATGGTAAAGTTTTTAAGATTTTTCAAAAATATTACTAAAAGTTAATTTTAATTCGAATCTTTTATCTGAATTATAATTTTTTCATATCATACTATGTAAATTACAAAATTTGTCCACAAAATATATGATGATGTGAATAAGTTGAAATTTCGCTGAAAAAAAAATAACAATGTCATAAAAAATTGTAATTCCAAATCGTTAAAAATAGAAAAAAAAAATAACAGAAATAATGTAAATTTTTTTAAAAAAAATTATTTTCAAAATCAAATTTAAAATAATTGAATTTCATATTTTTGTACAGTGTACATACTGGAATAAAAAAAATAGCAAAAATAAAAAAAAAAAATTGAAGCAATTAAGGTACTTTTTTTTCTCTTAAAATTTGATTAAGTTAAATAATATCGCAACAATAACGATATCTTTTTTTTTTCTAATTCAAACTATCTATGTTGTATATCTAACCTAAATATTTGTTCATATAATTTTTTTTTATAAATATATATAAATATATATTTTTTGCCATTTCTATGTAAAGAATAATAGAAAAAAAAATGTCAGTGAAAAAAAAAAGATACAGAGATTTTTTAACGCACGGTTGCCCATTATCAGAAATTGAAACTAGATAATATGTCCGTCCTATGTATATTTTGGATAAATGATATAAAAATCCAATGGTCAATCAAGTGAAACATTGCAAATGCACAAATTGGAATTTCCGACTACCAATATAGATACTGCTATACTACTCAAAACTAACAAAGAAGAAGTAGTTATATTTTGGATCATTGTTAGATTAAATCATATGTTATTTTATATAAATTTGTGAACAAAATGATGGAATTTTCAGACAATTTAACGATTTTTTATTTTTAGCCTCTTTTCAAAAAATAAAATTTCTTACATTATAATAATATAAATTAGGCATATTTTTGAAAATATTTTTTTCAATATTTAATTAGGTAATCTTTAAAATTTTATAAAATTTATAAAATTTTTTATTTCTAAATTATGGAATTAAAAAGTTAATATTACTTTAACCTGACATGAGTTAAGATTAAAAATATAATTAAGGATTTCTTGATCTGTTTCAAACTTATGGCTTTATGAAATAATAATATTTACATCTTATCAATATCTATGATAACATAATACATTGACGACCCCAATGATTCAGTTTTTTAATTTATTTTAACTGTTTTTGTTCTGTTCTTTCTGTTTTTAGTTTTTGGGAAAATTTTGTTCAATTAGTTTTGATATCTTTTTATAGTATTTATTAGAGCAAATAGTAGATATATTTTTGTTTCAATTTTTCATGAAAAGATATACAAATATTAAAAAAAAAAAATACTTTTTTTTTTATTTTTTGTTTTGATAACTTAACAATTTTTGCAGAAAAAAAAATAAATATTATATAAAATGGACAATAAAGCTAAAATTTAATGAAATATAAAAGTCGATTACATAATTTGTTTTGTTGAATTATTAAAAAAATAAAGAAAGAAAAGAATTCAACTATGTTACGAGAACTCATAATTCTTCTTATGCATGCTAAATAAATATTATTATGTAAATGTATTTATGTAAATTCTAAAATCTTATATATTGAATTATCATAATATATTGTAGCATAATTATATTTATGATAAAGTACACTTGTACATAACTTTTTATTACACACATTATTTCGATGACTGTCAATATATTTTTGTATAATATCAATTTTTTTCATGTTCATAAGTTTATTAGCAGTTGTCTAGTTATATGTATGAACCTGATATTCAAATAAAAAGAGAACTATAATAATAGATTTATCCAGATGTAGAGAAAACCTTGAGGACCATGGTATGTACAATGTATGTACATATAACAAAAGGAAACTTGTACAAAAAATAGAAAAATAATATCACTTAATGTATAAGGATATAAAAAGTCAAAAACTTATCGGGAAGAAGATTTAAACAATTTCGCTATTGAATATTCTATTTTGCAATATTACTTAGAGATTATCTTTTTGTTAAATTACTACAGGGCATAATGATTTTATTTTCGTTGCAGCATATATTGAATTTTGATAACAAGTTTTTCGAACATTTATGCATAAATTTTATTATAAATATATGTATTGTATTTGTACGTATAAATACTGTATATATATTTAAAATTGTTATTATTATTATTATTATTATTACTGTTCGTATGCGATAAAGAGGATATTATTAAAATAAGGAAAATCCTTATTAATTTTTTTTTATTCACAAAAAATAAAACTTTCCCCCCCTTTTTAATGGAAGAAAACTTGAACTTTATCAAGTTATAGTAAAATTCGTATATTATGTGAATTTGCATTATAAAATAATAATAATAATAAAATTAATGCAAATAAAACTAAAAACTTTTTCTTGGTTTTATTATACTCGTATATAGTTTAAAAATAATATTTTATGTTTTTATGTAATGATTATGGAAGTATGATACCGGGGTTAGATTTAATTTTAACCTATATGGCTGAAAAAGAAAGAACTTATCTATATCGTCGTTCGATGACAACATTGAAGTTCATTATTAAAAAAAATGCTTAAATGATATTGAAGTTGGATACAAAATTTTTCAGCAGGAGTTACTATAGCTCAAAAAGAACTTATATAATTTGAATTTATACAGGTCAGAGGCGACACACATGATAAAAAGTGATTGGTTCTGTAATTTTTCAGTTGAGTTCAATAGAGGAAGATTTTAAATTGCTCTTGCAGTTTGATGTGCAAACTTTTTATTGTTATAAATATAAATTAACATCGACAAAATGTACTATACTCCGTCGTCTTCTGGATCAATTAAATTTAAAATTGTTAATGATTAGGTTGAACATTGTTATAAATACCTATAATAATTTTCATAATTTTTTTTGCGCAATTTCGAAGACCTAATAAATAAATTATGCTTTTATTTCATATTTTCTTCCGTTAATTGGAGAAAAAAATTAAATTAAAAATACATGAATTTTAGCATGTTGAAAATAGTAATTATAACTTTTCACAACATTTTCCAATTAAACTATATGTTGGTACCTATTTTTAATGTTTCCGCACATTTATTTCACCCGGTAATTTTCTAGTAAAGAAATTGTTATTATTATTATTATTATTATAAATACTCTAATAAAATCTGCTTAGAGAAATAATTTTTTTTTTTTCTTTTTATAAGTTGAGAGGAATAAAAATATATTATAGCGTGTACTTGAAACAAGCATCATTATTAACGATACATGCAAAATTAGGATTAAATTTATAAATTTCATTTTATAGAGTTAAAGGTGAATAATACGTGTATACATGTTTGTACATTTTTATAATCAAAACTCTTAAGTATATGATTATAAAATGAACTTAAAGGAAATACACTTTGACATTAACGTAATTACGAAGGAATAATGTTACATTATACTGAACAGTCAGTGCATTAAAATTAATTACCAAAATTGAAATAAAAAGCTTGATAGTGTGCGAAAGAAACATTTTTATCGTATGAAAATAAAAATACATTTAAATTATACAAAGTAAGTTAGTTAAATATATTTTAGAAGTGTTAAGAATTTAATAATTGGATACATTTTTTTTCTTTAGGTTCTTTTTAGCTATGCTTATGGTATATGTACATGAACTTGTCTTTACAAAAATAAAAATTAATGTAAATCATAAATGAAGGGGTTAAATTCCAGAAATAATAAAAAAAAATTTAATTTAATCTGGTTTGTTTATTAATTAGATGTACCAATCTTAACTATAAAAGTAACACAAGTTTATTGAACCACAGTTTATTTTTTTTTGTGTTCTTATAACTATAGTATCCGAGGATGCTAAATATCTGTTATGAAAAAATATATGATATATTTATAATTTATTTAATGTATACAAAAAATTAGGTACTCTAATACGCTAAACTACTGTTGATGTAATTTTTTCTCTTTAATCTTTTATTTTCTTTGAATATTTATTAAATTTATCTTTTTTCCAAATTAGATTCATGCATGAAATATTGATAATTATATTTCTTCATTTTTAAATTAAGAGGATCTTTTTTTCAAAATTTAATCAAGTGAAATGGATTTATTTAATATCTCAATACAAAAATCTTAGTTCTCGGACAGCGAACAAAATGAATAAACAAAACGAATAAAATTTAATACTCCTAGAATTTTTTTAATAATGAATTCGGAAGGAAGAATATATATTTTACTGATTGGATGAATTTTTTGTTGAAATGATTTAGCGAAAAAACAATTTCTTCTTGTTTGTTTTTTAACATTTTGTGCATTGTTGAAATTTGTTAAATTTGTTAAAAACATAATGCTTATAATGTTTGACAATTTAAAGCTCATAATAGAATATTAACAATTTGGGAGGCTAATAGAAAGATAACACATTAACTTATATGTATAAATCCATATTATTTTTATCTGAAGTCTGCTCAATCATCGATTCACAGTGTTCTTTAAGGACAACTCAAAATATGTCATTTTTAACTGAGAACGTTATTATTTTAGTAGGTAAGCTTGAATTTTTAGATTTTTAGATTGAATTTGAAGTTTAAGGAAATAATTTTAATGATATCTAATTTAACTTGCGCGTATTTAAATAATACTGAACTATTGAATACTTGAAAAATATAATAACCCATTAAAAAAAAAAACAAAACCAAAAGATTATTCAAATAACAAATTAAATTCTCAACCGTAACTCTCCAAGGAATTAAGAGATAAGAGTTTTTTTTTTTGTAATATTTATAGTTAAAAATATGCTAAGTACCTTTCTTATACAAAAGAAAAGTTTCGAAGAAATTTACCAAAAATATAGAAAAATATAAGTTTACTTGAGAAAATAAAAATATTCTTTTTGGATTTTTTTTTTATGTTTTTAAATAATATTTACTATTAACAAATGCAGAATTTTACACTTGAAATAATAAATAAGGACATAAAAATATGTAAAAAAAAATATCATAAACCTAAAATGTCAACTATATACTCAAAAATAAATTGTCCTTCTCTAAGTTTATTTCAGATTCTTTTATTCATATTTGAAACCTAGAAATACAATTCCTTACAAGTTAATTTTGATTAATTTTTAGTCTTTTGCACAATTTTTAACATGACAATAATCCTGTGTAGCAACAGTAAGATGACAGATAAATATGGTTTTGTTTTAGTCAATGTTATTCCGGGTATTGAGATTTGATTAATAATTTACGAGAATCAGATAATAAAAATTAAATTTAGGGGAAAGCAGTAAATCTAACTAAATATCACGGACTTTGAGTATTTTAAGAGAAAATGAAGAGTGTTGAAATTCATGTTTTTGCCTTAGTTTATGCAAAATAATGATAAATTAAACAGAATTAATGGCACTAAATTAAATTATATTTTTATGCTTTAGTTTTTCTTATAAAGTTTTCGTTACTTATTTTTTCTACAAATAAATCATTTATTTAGATAGCGTTGATTATATGATTGTCAATAGTATGTAAAATAGAAAAATAAGTATATATTAAAATTTTAAAACTGAAATAATGCCGCTTATTCTATATAACTACTACTGTAACATAAAATATAAAATTTATGTTTACTCAAATTATTTTTGGACAGGAAATTATTTTTCAATATTTTTTATGTTTTACGGTATATTATTTTATTTATTGTTTTGAGTTGTACCTTATTGTAATTTTTTTTTTATTTTTTATAAAAAGTAAAAATAAAATAAAAAGTAAATAAAAATATGAATGATAAATTGTCTCAAGAGATAATCTTTCTTGCATTTTTGTAACTCGGAAAATTTAAAATTGAAGGACTTTATTTATCCATGGAGACTTAATATGTAAATAACACCAAGTTCTTTTTTAAAACCATATTTTAAGTATCAATTTCTGTTAGAAAGAAGAAAAAAAATTCCGCATTTTTTCTTCTCGTTTAAAGAATTTATTTTAGAATTCAAAGAATTGATAAATGCAGGTGTAATAAATTGTCTGTGGGTGTAGTTTACATTTTTCATATGCAATTCTAGTATTCTTGTTCTTCAAAGTGAAAATAATGTAAACTTTAAATAATTTTGAAATTTTATAATAGATTCAAAATTTAAAAATATTGAAAATAAAATTTATTTTTCTCAAATATTATTTGGTTAACATTTTTATTTTTGGATCTTTGATGAAATCAAATTAGAGCTCTAACTAAGGCTTATAAAAGTTCCAAATGTTGCTTTTTCTCTTTTTTCTTAAATTTTGATTTCATGTAAAATTGTTATTTAATCCACTACTTTTGATTTCTTTTTCCATTTTTTAACTTTATGATGATGAAATGTGGAAATATTAAATAAAAAATATTAAATAAAAAAAATTTGAAATATTAAATCAATAATAACAGAAGTTGTTGCATTTAAAGAGAAATAAATTTAATTTTGGCATCTGGTTAGACATTTTCTTATGTTTTATCAAAGGCTCTTTCATTTCTTTTTTTTTCAACTTCTTGAAAAAAAACATAGTTACATGGAAAAGGAGGTTACAAAGTTTTCTATTTAACTAGTTTTTTTTTGCTTTTTCTTAAGCGACAGAATTAAATAAGAAAAAAATAAAATAAAAAATAAGTGGGGCAAAAACATGTTATATTTTTTATTTTATTAATAATGAAAGATTATTTTAATTCATAATAAAATCGAGCAGAATTTAATAATTGTTTATTAAAATAAATAAAACAAACCTATATTTACACATAAGAAGTCATATTATAAACATCTTCGAATAGTCTTGACATAATTTTTGTTTTGAGATGTTGAGAAAATTAAAAGCAAACGCTCAAACGCTTGAGAAGATAGAAATTTTATGAAAACTATAATCACATATGGCAATTAAAACTATATAGTGCAAATCGTTCGAATACTTACCACACAGTTTAACAGCAATTTTATTTTTAATTTAAAAACTTTCTATCGTTTTCAATATCGATAAAAAAATCCAACCATAATAATATTTAAAATTTAGCAAATTTGGGTAAATTTTCATTCAACGAATATACTTTCCAGCATTAAATAGATCCTTACTTCCCTAATACAAAAATTCATGAATCATTATTGAACAATTAAATCTTAATTAATTTCATTAATATAAATTACTAAAATAAAAATTAAATTATTATGGTATACTTAAAAAAAAAATGTAGTTCAATAGGAAGTTAAATCATACATTTATGAGATAATTCAATTATTGGATAGCAATTGAATAAATTAGTTATACGGAGAATTAATAATAGAATTTTAACATTTTTTTTTTGTTTTTCCAAGTGAAATAGCTAAGATCACTATATAGAAAAGTAAATGGTATAGTGATTTTCTATTAATCTTGTTTTATGATTTGTTTTTTAATTTTTAATTACATAATATTAAATTTTTATACATAATTGATTATAGAAACAAAAAAAACAAAACCTACTTCTTTTATTATACATAAAATTTTCATCGATTCGGACCATTATAAAATATTTCAGTTTTCAAATCTAGCGCACCACTATTGAGTTAGCTTCGTTAGCGGATCATCATCAGGGAATCTTTAATATGAAATTAATAATTGAATATTGAACTTTTTTGACTGTATAATAAACTTAGTAAACATTTACATTCCCATCCCATCATTGATGTGATTATGAACATATTTATATAGTTAATAAAAGAAAATGTTAATGAACCAAAATTTTAACAAAAATGCCATTTAAAATATACACCAATAAGCAGCTGCTATTAAAAGTAAAGCATAAAAATAAATCACAAACTTTTTTAAATGTCCCTTTCAGAAATATTTTTCTTATCAAAAAAAGAAAAAAAAAAAAAAACCTTACATAGATCTTATGAAAAGTTCTTGGAAAATTCAATTAATAAAATACTATGCTGCTAATAGTCTAATAATGATTTTTCTTTGCTTTTGAAATAATTACGAGATTAGCTGGCACTTTCACAAAAATAATTTTTTTTTATCTATAATACGAAAAAAAAGAAGATCTTTTTTTTTTCTTCTTCTTCTTAAAGAAAATGAATGAAAAGTAAAATCCGTAAAGTTAAAAAAAAAAAAAAAAGAAGAAAAATCTTAGGTATATTATACATTTTGTACATTACACAGAGAACTATATTATATACATATATATAACATCACATACAAATAAGATTAAACGACTACAAGATTTTCACTTCAATTCACTAAAGACTTAAATATGATGGCCAAATAAAGGGTCATTATGTATTTACCATTATGAATGACAAATAAGTTTAATTTTGCTGCAAAGTAAATTATTGAAATTTTTTTTTTTTTAGCATTTATTTAAAATTTCAAATTTGTACTTTCAAATAAATTATTGAGCTATGAATTTGTATCGGTATCATAATTCGATTTCAATGTTTGGTTATGAGAATTTTAAGGTGGTAAGTCATTAAACCATTATTAGGTTTCAGAAGTTGGTTAGACCAAGGCTTTAATTGTTTTATTTTAAATTTTAAAACTCGAACTTTTTCAGTTACTAAAAAGTTAAGATTTTCATTTTATTGGAAAGCGAAATTTAAATAGTAATGTAATAATTACAAGAAGGAACTTTATACGAATATTTATATTAATTCTAGGTCAAGTATGATGTTATAACCAATTGATTCTTAGTTTTTCCTAATTTTTTTTTTTTTTCATTTCAAGAAAGTTAAGATTTACAAAGGATTTACACACATTTTTTTTTTTTCAAAAGAATAAATTCTTTACTCATAAAGTTAAGTTTACTAGACCATTTCATTTGGTTTCTAAGTATAGAAAAAAAAAATTAAAAAACTTTTCACCAAAATTTCTTTATTTTCTTCATAGAAAATTGAGTTAATCTTAAGATTATTTCCACTATATAAAAATAAAAAGATTTCCATTTAAAGATATGAGAGAGAAAAAAAAAATATTTTTTAGTTTCATTCAAATAAAACTAAATCTTTTAATTAGTTTCTAAGTTATTGGATTAAATAAAGCAATTTAACGCCTTTCAAAAATCATTGGAGAGAAATTAATAAATTTGTTAATTTGATTTTATTTTATTTTTTCTATCATTTTATTTGGGTTTAATATTGCTTTATATATATAAGAGGAAATTATGTAAAATAATTTCATATTAGTCTAAGTTTAAATTTGAAAAGATTTTGCTTCGATTAGGCAATTATAAATATAGAATTATACAGATTATTATATATATATTTCAATTGTACACAAATAGTTTGTTTAAAAATCTTATCGAAAAATTGTATTACAAAACAGTGAACTAATTTAAAATCTTACCTATTCTATTTTAAATCTTCAATTCAATAAAAATATTAAATATTTAAATTTGATTAACACACAACCAGACCACCTAATTTAGTTGACCAAAAAATTTTTAATCTCAACATCAATCTAACTATAATATATTATATATTCCTATATATAATAATTTTCTGCACAATATTTTAAGGTTTTTTTTTTTGTAAAAAAAACTTTTAATATGAAAAAAAAAAAAACAATGTTATGTTCCTGCATAGCATAACGAAAATTGCTTCTTAATAAAATGTATAAATTAAAATTGTTTCCCAAAAATAAACAGAGACATGAACTAAATATTTTTTGATATAAATCAACAATATGTTTTTGTACATATACACACACAAAAATTCGTAGTTTGACTCTACTATGTATATAATACTATGTATATATACATAAATGTAGAAAAGGACAATAAAAATGTACATATATTCGTGGACATGGATGAAGACTAATGAGAATTTTGTTTGGTATAGTTTTCATTATTTTTGGACTAATATTTAAACTTCTTCAAGACGAATTATTTTGTTCATTTTCACAGACATCCAATTTTTCTTCGTTTATAGTAGATTAATACTGGGACAACTAATATTTTGTTTTTTTTATGTTTTTATATGTCAACTATATGTACAATAAAAAAGAATCGAAATAATATTATCTCATATATTGTTCCAAAAAAAAAGAAAATATGAGATACATTGTAGTTTTTTGTACATAATGTATAGTATATATAAAAATATAAATTAATAAAACAAAATTTAACTGAACGAATTGTTTATTGAGTTCTTTAAGAATTTTTTTGGTGACATTGATGACATTATTTAAATAAGCCTTTTTTGTAATGTGAATATTTCACTGTCTAGAAGCAAAGGCATCCTGACCAGGGTTACCAACCTTTTCAAATGTTTCCCCCTAAAAAAATAAAATTTCCCCCTAAAAAACCCCTAAATTTTTTTTTATAGATATTATAACAGCTATACTTATATACCTATGAGGATTTCAAATAGATGTTTGAAGAAAAATATATAACGCACATCGTAAATTATATAAATAATAAAATCATTTATTTATAATAAAATTAGCAAATAAGGTATCTTATGAAATGCAATCAAAAATATTACAAATGTCGTCTAAATCTTCGCTTTTCAGATCATACATCATACCCCTAAAAAAACCCCTGAAACAAATTACCCCCTAAAAATCCCTCTGTCAACAAAAAAAACCCCTAAATCTAGGGGGAAAACCCCTAAGTTGGTAACGCTGATCCTGACTGTTAATTTAAAATCATCAGTGTGGGTATGAGTTAATATAGAAATTAGCTGTGATAATTATAAAGCTAGCTTTTATTAGTATTATATTTTTTTGGGTATGATTTTATCTATGTGTAAAGGGTGAAGTTGTAAATATATTATATTAAAATCAAAAAAGGACGAATATTATATTAAAAATCAAAATTGTTAGTATTCTATAATCAGCAAAGTTGATAAAGTATTCATGATTTAAAGAATTCAAATGTAATCAGTGCGAGGTGTTTGTTGATACCAACTTAAAATAAATTTTAATATTACGTTAAAATTTAAAATGCATCAATGCATACTGTACACTGTATATACATAGATTTATATAAAAAATAAAATAAAAAATTGCATGTGAAATTTTTATTTTTATCATAAACTTATATTTTAATTTTATATAAAAAAAATTATATATTCAGTTTTCCATTAAATTATGCATTATGAATATGAAATTGTCCTTTTTAATTTATCGTTAGAAAAACATTTTTTTTTTTTAGGTTTCCTTAAAACTTTTTTTTTAGTACTTTTCCTTTAACTTCAGTTTATCAAAAATTACATAAATATTAAAAATAAATAATATTCATGAGATGAGAACTAAACATTTCTCTAGTTTCCTTATGTCTACAGGAAAAAAAAAAAATGAAAATAAGATGAATTATGTTTTTGTTTTATAAAGGATCACCATAAAATAGGGACATTGAATTTTTGAATATAATTTAATATTTTATAAATATAATAATCTATCTTAGTTCTTTTCAAAAATAAATTTAAGAACAAAAATGAAAAAATGAAAAATGGAAAAAGACAAGATAAATTAAAAATAATTGTTTCAACATAAAATGGAAATGTTTTTAGTTATATTAATTTTATTAATATTGTTTTTATTATTATTATTATTATCGATGTAATTATTTGTTTAAAAAATTGTTATTAACAAAATTGTGCACTTTCGAAACCTTTGAGACAAGAATTTAGTTTCAAAATGTTAATAAAGTCTGAACCCATTCATTTATTAAAAAAAATTGAAAAAAGTATATAATTTTTTTATTTTATTGAACAAATATTCAATTAAAACAAAGTATGATACTTTGATTTTTAAAAGAAACATTTCATAGTTTCAAGATACAAACAATAACTATCTGATTGGTAAAAAACTCGGTTTTTAGATTTTTTTGATAGCAAAAACATGGTGGGCAATATTAACATTCATTGATGGGTTGATAATTGCCATCGATGATTCTTTTCTGCTATTAATGAATTAAATCTCTATTTTGAAGTCTTTAGTGTGTTATGTTTCTTTTCAAATCGCCTAAATTGTCTTGAACTATAGGGTATCGGATAGTATAATCTCCACTAATGTTAAATCCCATTTGGTTCAAATAATCAAATCTAAAGTAATATGCTAATCTAACTTTAAAAAATTTGATTGCATTATACGAAACATACTATAAAATATAGATCTACAGATTTTAATATAACACTAAATTACAGTTTCTGTAAAAATATTGAAAATAATGGTTTTTACCTCAGATAACATATAGATAATCCCTGACAAATTTATTTTGTAAATTTTTAACGTAATGAAAGTTTTCCAGAATGGAACAGAGAAAGTCTTTATTGATGATGTACTATATAAAATAATATCCATATTATGTTATTTGATACCGCATTATGTTTAAATTATCTGCGAATATTAAGAATTTTGAAATTTGGTTTTGAACTAAAAACATAAAGAAAAGGATTGCAATAAAGAATAACTATTATAGAATATTGTATATACTATTATTACTATTATTATAGAATATTGTATATAATATCAATCTCATATTCCTGTCCTTATTATCTGAATTAAACAATATTATGTTATCTCGAACATTTTAAATTTGTGCAATTTCAGGATAAGCTTAAACTAGGTACTTATAAGTAACTTGGCTCTTTTTCGAAGTTTCAAAAATTTCAAACGCAAACTTATAAAAATTTAAAAACCACATACAGGGCTTTAAAATTGATAGACTAGATTAGTAAAGGCTTTTTTTTTACAGCAGGTATTTACTTAAATGCACAGTGTAAGCTATATGTTATAACAAACTAATTTACAAACTTAAAGAAATATACCATTTTACTAATACCCTCATTAGACACACATTTTACATAAACAAGTTATATTGGATAGTGCATGCCCTAAGTTGTTTTAAATTAATTTTATTTCATTTATCCTTGACAATAGAAATAACTACGGGGTACGTAAATTTGTAAAAAGATGGCGAAAAAATAAAATTAAACAAACGAACTGGCTTCATTGTATAATAATGGTATGATAGCGATTTGTATGTACATTATCCATAATGTAATTTTGACCATTATGCTTACAAAGATTTTTTTTATATAGTAAAGCTATGTAGTTGTTATAAATTTTAAAAGGATTTCACTGTTAAATTTCTAATGCAAATTTATTTTAATTTGCATAAAACTCAATTGGAGGAATATGAATATATCTTTTTTTTTTTTGTAGGGAAAATTGGAAGATAATTTATCTTTTTGAACAATTAGCGATAATTAGATGTGAAAGGTGTTTGTTTTAGCATCGCTTCATTTAATGGATTTTTCCAAATTTATGGTACTGCATCAAAATTTGAGGATTTTTATATAGAATTAAGATCTCTAATTATTGGTTTTATATAAAATTTTTTGGGTATATATAAAATTAATGATTTAAAAATTGCATTAAACTAATAGGATATTCAAATCCTTGGGTATGAGAATATTACATAAAATGTCAGTCAATGTGAAATATTATATACATTTTCTTATTTTGACTGAAGTTCGGTTAAAAAATATATTGGTATAGATGAGAAATTTTAAATTTTAACATTAAAAATAAATTAAGAATGATGTTAAATATGTTTAATGTAAAAAAAATATAAATATGTAAGTATTCTATAAATAAAAATTCATTAGTTTTAAATGTAAGTCCTGGTTTTTTTAAATGTTTTAAAGGCTTATTGTTATTGAAATGTACATTTAAACTTAAAGTTCTCAAACTTAAGTGCTTATAATAGTGTTCTAAAACAACGCACAGTCGATATAAATTGAAGTAATCAAAATCTTCTGGTCGGATATCGTAGTGACATTTTAGTTGTTGTAGTCACCATTAAAATCAAAACAATACTGGAAAAGAGTTTTTGAATAAAAGAACCAACTCAAAGATTTTGAGTAAAAGCAGTTTACAAATATTATTATTATTTAAATTTAAATCGAACAGTATACATTTACCTCCTTGATATTTTATATTTACATTTTACATAAAATAAAATTTAGCTTAGTTTTTTTTGATAAAAAAAAAAAAAAAAAATTAAATTTATTTTTATTGGAATTGTAAAGGGATTTATAATATTGTTAAAAGATACTTTGAGGTATATGTGCGATAATTTTCTTTAGGAAAAAGGTATAAGATAAAATAAAATAAAAAGGGGGATAAATGATTGTGTACAGAGATTTTTCTTAACCCTTTGATAGTAATATATATGTCTACATATATTTTGCTTCGGGTTCAAATCAAATTTATTTAACAAATTTTTTTTTTTAACACATTACCATCTAAATCATAATAAATTCAAAAATTCCACGATGCAACTTTATTGTGTCGAATAATTTTACTTGTATTCGCATTAAATCAAATTTTAATCATTACTTTTACATAAAATGTTCATAGCATAGTATTATTTGACATTAACTTTATAACGTATTATTACTATTCTATTTCTCTTAATGTACATTTAATTGTATTTCTTCAGTTTTTTATTGTTGTAATATAGTTTATTAACAATTTTTAACTTAATTAACATCCCTAAACCTTACTAGGATACGAGTTGACAATAATGTTGGGAAAAATGAGAATTTAAGCAGTTGCAGCGAAAGTGAGTCCTTGCATCTGTAGAACATTCCAGCAAGACTTACTCATCTAAAATCTAAATTCTAAACACAACTTTGAACTAAATTTATGCTTACTGAGTATAAGTTTAATAATGGCATCCACACAAATTTGTATTTTACTCATTATGTTTTAAATTTGTTTATTTTGGATCTTAATTCTTGTTTTGTTTTATTTCTGGTTCAAGGAAAAGTTATTATTTTAAATTTTAAATTAATCATATTGCTATAAAATATTGTATTTATTTTATTTTTTTTTTTATTTCAACTTCGAAGTATTTTTTTTTACTTTATACATATTTTAATTTTAATTCAAACAAAGATTGCGTGACTCAAGTGCATTAAATTTTGAAAGCAAGTGTTTCCGTCAAAGGAATCTTAGAATAATAATCAGTAGTGTAGTTTTGAATTTTAATAATGCTATATGGGTAAACTTTTAAAAAATTTTTTTGATGTACTTCATTGAAAATTTTTCATTTTCAAATACATTTACTTAATTTTAAAGAATCAAGTAATTTAACGCCTTTTTAATTTAACACCATGAAGATCAGATATGGGAAATAGTAATGATTTTAATTTTTGATATCTTTTAGCGGACTGTACCATTTTTCAGGATGTTTTTCTTTTTTAGTTAATGTACATTATGAACAACCATTATAATAATTGGGAATAATTACTGAAAACTAATAATATTTCTCGTTTATTGACTTTTATGCAGTTTACAAATTTTTTTAAATTATGTTCATCTTGTTTTTAATTTCCAAAATTTTCCCTGAGTTATTACAGATAGTATATTTCATAAAATATTTAATTTATTACAATGTTTAGTCAGTCGTTGTAACAGAATTACGCTGTGCTCATATAATTTTATAGAATTATTAAAAAAAAAAAACGAATTGAAATATATGGACGCAATATTGAGAATAATTTAAAGTAGCGTAAAAACTTTTAATGCATAGGGGATCGTTATGTTGTATTTAGTGCTATAGAATTTAGATCACTAAATAGAGTATTATATGCGTCAATACACATGCAATCATTTAGATGCATCTGCGTAAATAATGAAAAAATTTAGATGCATCAGCGTATATAATGAAAAAATTTAGATGCATCAGCGTAAATAATGAAATCATTTAGATGTTTCGTTTTGAATATTACGTAATACCTAAACAAACATAATATCTTTCACAATATTTCAATACAACCAAATACAAAAAAAAAAAATGAGAAAAAATGAGAAGAAAAAATATTCTCTCTTTGCAACTACCTCTCCCCTACGCATTAAAACAGTATATTAGATATGTAAACAAAATTTGTTATACAACTCGTTCTGTATTTACACAAAAATACATTGACACTTGTCAATTTATATCACTCGACCTGCGGTCTCGTGATATAAGTATTGACTCGTGTCAATGTATTTTTGTGTATACAGAACTCTTAATTAATAACAAATTTAGTTTCCATATTCAATAATCTACTATCAAATTTAAATATAATATGTGTTTAACTTGTATATATAAATTAAAAAAAAAATAAAAAAAAATTGAAAAATTGCAATATTTATTGAAACGCACACGAAATGTGTGAACTTTGAGTTAATATAATTATAAGAAATTTTAATGAGATTTATTATGCACATTATTTTGATATTCAGCGATAAATTTTTGTTTCTAAAGTAAACATATTAATTATGTCAACCTTGGTCGCATTACTTAGGTTTACTTTAAATACTGTTATTATTATTATTATTATTATTATTATTTAAATCGATAAACGATTTAAATGATTTTAATATTTAAATTATTAATCACGAAATTCATGTTGTTAACTTTAGATTTAATATAATGTGTTATTGGATGAAACAACATGCAGGTTTTTGTTTTTTATTTTATCAATATACATTCTGATGATTGTTAAGTATTATTGCATAACATTCAGAGAAAAATATCTGATGGAATTCTTTTTATCATGAATCAAGTTTACGCATACATCAATCTGGAAAAGTATTAATATTCTGTACACAAACTAAACTTCTTAAGAGATGAGATAAACAATTGACAAATTATAAATAATTATATTATACTTAGTTCAATTTTTATTTAATCACTTAGAAATATAGTTACCAAGGTTTTTTATTAACAAAATATATATACCCGCTTGAAACTTAATTATTATTATTGAATAATTGAAATGGGATAACTTTTTGAGCATAAGAGATTATAAATATTGTTTAGCTAAAAATTTGCACTCTACTTGAAATGAAAAATGATTTTTTTTTCAACGGAAATTGAAATGAGAAATTCTCGTATTAAATGATTAAATTTATATTTGAATTGGAATTCAAGGAAATCATATTTTATTTCACAGTTGGAAACCATATATGTATATATATATTTTTTTTCGATATTTCTCAAAGTGGTTTTTAATTCCACAGCATGATTTTGTGGGAATATTGAAGTTTTTAATTATGTAAACTTAGTGGAAACGTCTAAAGAGTTTACAAAAAAAAAACAAAAAGAACTTCATATTCAATTTCAATTTTAGTAGAAATTTTATTTGGTTTTCCGGAAATTATTGATTCTGCCGAAACTGAGAAAAATATATTTTTTTATTTATTTCATTTAGTTTAACTTACATTATTTTGAAATTAAAAACTTATACTACATAGTTTTAGAGGTATGTATAAGACTATATTCAATGTACATTTTTTTATGTAAAGCATATATATATTATATAGTAAAATATGTATTGAAAGATAGTTTATTATATTTATCAATTTATTTTTCTAGTAAATTTAATAAAATACTTTTATGAATTTAGATAATATTAAAATTTACAAATAAGATAATAAGAATCCTTTAAATTATTGATTGAAATATTGAAGTTATTGTTGCATTTCGAACAAAAAGAACCAACATTAATGATAAACTTTCAAACTAGCTACATGGAAATGCGAAAAAGAAAAATGTGAACTCCCTGTCAATTATCAATTCAAAAACTTATGAAATTTATTTTTAACTTTTTTTTTTTTTTATTATTTTCTTGGGTCTTAAAGGTAAAAAAGATAAAAATTAATTGTCTTTTTTAAATATGGCAATAACAATAAAAAAAAAAAGAGTTTTTAAAATTAACATAATATGACAAAAAAAAATAGAAATAAAAAATATTCTACATAGTCCCATTGTACATAAAAAGGTAATATTTAATAAATTTTCTTGTTTTTTTTTTGTATTTTTTGTTTGAAAAACTTTATTTAGTGTAAACCTTATATATATTTGTGTACATACTATGGGAAAACTATGTTTTGCTTATAATGCGGATTTTTTTATTTTTTTATTTTATTTTATTTTTTATTAAAAAGGATATTTTCCTAAATAAATATGAATGAGCTGATGAACGTATATTATAAATTGAATAGAAAAAATAATTTCTTTTTTTCTATCAAGATTTGCTACAGAAAATAAATTTTATAAAATATATATAAATTTTTTTATTTTTTTTTTGGTTATATCTTAAGTCAATATTGGCGCAATTTTTCTTATTTTTTAATATCAATTGTCATTTATATAACAAGAAATAAAATACTACGAGAACATATTTCAATAAAATAGAAAATAAAAGGCTTTTAGGCAAAAATTTTGATAAAAAGCTTTTACGATTTTTAGGAAATATGTTTAATTCTTTTTCCGTATGTTTTTTTTTTTTTGTTTTTTTTTATGTTAAAGAAAATTCAATAAAATTGTTCCCAAGAGTGTTGTAGAAAAACAATAAAAAATCATTGGTAGTTTTTGTCTGCGAATTTGGAAAAAAAATAAAATAAATAAAATAAAAATCAAATTTCCTCAAGTTAATAGTAATAAAATGGGAAATAAAATAAATAAAAAAAAAAGTTATTATCATGAATTGCATGAAATAGTTTTGATTGTTTTATAGATCAGGTCAAGTAAAATTTTTTTTAATGATAATGGAAAATCGCAAACGACAAGAAATTATTGAAAATTGTAAATTTTATTTGTTAACTAAACTCTGACACAAAAATTAGTGAATAAAAGTCAAAGCTCAAAATTTTATTCGAATAAGATGCATAAAAATTAATCAAGTTTTCTTCGTAGAATAGAAAATTTTTTTCGTTTTCGATACTCTCTACTTAACAAAATCGTTTATAACTCACAACATCTCAATAGTTTTCTATTGGTAAAAAAAAAATTTAAAATACGTAGGTACTTTGATTATGTCCTTGAAGGGTTTATTTTAAAAAAATAAAAGGATTTCATATTTTTTTTATTATAATGTATTTTTTACTTCAAATTCTATGTAAAATTATTGAAAATTTATATTTGAAGCATTTTACTTATATATACTTATGTTATAAGAATATGTAAAGAAGTTATCATATTATGTATTAATAATGTAAGTAAATATTTATTCTATTTACTTTACAAATAATGTTTAAAGTACCACTTTATTGTATCCATATAGGGGTTGGGAATATCATTGATTTTTTTTTTTAAAGAATGCATTTTTATTAACAAATTTAACGGAGAGACAAAGGTTAAGTTAAAATTCCTGAATGGAAATTATACTCAAATGTTTTCCAATTTTTCATCTTTTTGCCTTAATTATCTGTGAAATTGATTTTGATGTCATATTTACATTTATGGCAAAAAATTGATTTAGTTGTGTCCGTTTGAAATTGTAAAATTATAACCACAATAAGGAAACTAAATTATTAACTACAAGAATTAAAAATAGTACATAATTATATATATATAGTTGTAATGGGGAGTACGAGTTAGAAAATAGAAAATAAACATAACACATAGCTCATTAAAACATAACATAAAAACAGAGTAGATTTATGTAAGTAAATAAAGGCCTTAAAAAAAATCACATTTTGACTATTGGTATAAGTAGACACAATTCCAATATATTTATATATATCTATCTATATGTACATAATAAAGGACACTTAGTTATAGTTTAATGACCAAAAGAACTAAAATGTCAGATGTACGACGAGTAAATATAAAGGTTTGAAAGTTTTTATATGCCTATAAATTTATGTACAAAAAAATGTTCGTTATCTACATAAGAATTCCCTTTTTTTTTGGGAATAAAAAAAATTTGTATATTGCGTATTATATACCTGGATAAAATTATTTTTTTTTGGGTTTTGTTTTCATTTTTTATCAGTTTATTTTATTTTTTTTATTAGGGTAATGTTATAAACATACATTAAAATTATTCTAGGATGCGGTGGTGAACGACAAGAATGTTAGACAAATATATAAAAAAGGATTAGGTATGTTCTGCTTTTTTTTTTCCTACATATTTTTTGTAAAGATAACGACGATTTTCTGACTGTGAAAGCAAAAAAAAAATAAAATCATAAGACAATTTTTATAAAATGATCACAAGGATAATGGTTTGTTGATTTTTTTTACAAACAAATAATATTCTTAAAATCAAATAAAATTAAATAAAAGTATCAATAGGATTTTATATTTATATAAAATATTTTTTTATTCAAATAAATAGAATGAAAAATTTAAATTTTTATTTTGGTTAATTCTTTTATATGTTTGTGAGTTTTATTTTATGAATGAATTTGGATATTTGTTTACTTTATACAGAGTGTTCATGCTGAAAACATGTGTATTTACTTTAAGCGGAATGCTGTATGAAATTTGATGTGGTAGTCGAAGGATAGGAATTTTTTAATTATCCTTCGACTTATTTCTAAACTCGAACTTATTTGTAAGCTTAGCACGGTCTCCTCTTCATTTAAGTTCTAGGCTTGAGTAGGACTTGAAAAGTTCAGTTCGTCGAATTCTATATACAAGAAGTCATTTATCTTAAACAAATGCAAAAACATAATTAATTTTAAAATTTAATTAATATTTTAGTTGAATGTTAATTTTATTGAAAAAAAAAAAAAAAACAAAAAAGAAAATTAATTTCTTTCTTTTTGATTACATAATTTTCTTAAGTTTTTCCTTCTTTAATTTTCAGCAGCAGCATAAGCAACATAAACCAATGTTAATTAACAGTTATATTTTATTTTATCCTTTTTATCTTGTATACATAATTTTCTAAAAAAAAAAAATACAAACAAAAGTGATTTATTTCCTTTAAAGTATTTTTTTTTTTTTTTAAAGAAGCTTTTTAATTATTATTTTCAATTTTCTTGATTTAAAAATATATTATTTTCTTCTTTTTTTTTTCTTCTTTGTACATTTAATTTTTCAAGAACTTCAGAAAATGGGGCCACTTTACTTTTAAATTAGTTTTTCTTTTTGTTTTGTATACAAAACATTCTCCTTTCCATTCCTGTTAATCTTATGTACAAATAAAATAAGGAAAAACATTTTTGTTTTTTTTTTTTTTATCAATTTATATTTAATTTATATACCTTCCCATAAAAATAAATTGATTTTGGTGTGATTTTTAATGAGATGGTCTAAAAATATAAATTTTCTCAATTTAAAAATTTTCTTACAAAAAAACTTTTCATAATAAGTTTACCGAACTGAAAATTTGTTGGGATGCGAAATATTTTTAATAATAGGCGAAATTTTTGGTGATTTATTATTAGATAACTACGGGTCTTTCAAAGTTTAGATTTTAATCGATAAAAAATTAATTTAAGAATATTAAACTTTTATAGTTTATTAATCTTATTCACTTAATGTAGCTTTTGGCGCTCGAATTATCATTATTAAATTAGCTTCTTAAATTCGGGCCATCAAAAGTTACTCCATTTATATCACCAGCATCAATGATGAAGAAGTTTATTTTGAAATTTAACTTAAATTTAGAGAATTTCATCTGCAATGTGTTGTAAGTTAAAGTTTAAATATTTGCATTATATTCTATCTTAGCTATTATAGTTTCTATTTCGGTGTTTAATAGCAAAAGGACATAAAGATTTTCTAGTGTGTTCATACCTATATTTTTAAATTCAAATATTATATTATTTAAAATACTAAAAGCAATATAATTCCACAAGTTACAGCTTTCATTAATATTTACTAATCAAAACGTAAATTTCAAAGCCTTCAAAAGTAAAAACTTCGCTAAATCCCCCCTCCCCCCAAAATTATATTGTTATTATTTACATACATTTTCATAAAATCAAAATTTTTGTTAAATTTAAACTTTGGAATTAGATTTACTGAACTTTTGTGATCCTTTAATTGTTTCTTTTATTATTATTATTATTATTTGCTATTTCAATTTTTCATTATTGGATTTTTGCTAATAAAAAAACATTAATTAAAGATCTTATACAATATTAATAGAAATATGTAGAGTAAAGTTTCCTTCTTTTTGAAAATGAAAAATTATGTACAAATTTGAAGTGAAAAGAAAATCTTTTTGCAATTAATTGTAAAATTTTATAGAATTTTATATACATAGATCTATATATAAATATTCAAGAGTTAACACTTTGTTTATTCATTTTCTTATAAGTTCAAAGTATTACAAATTAATAATTCGAAATATAATAAATCAATAAAAAAGAAAATTTAAAATTATTGCATAAGTTTTTTTTTTGTATTGATTAGAATTTTCATTTCTGATGATATTAAATTATCAAATTTAATTATATAAATTATTAATTTTAGATATAAAATACTTTAATAATTTAAATTATTAAAATCTAAGTACCTGTAGTATAATTAATAAAAGATTGAATTTAGAGGTTAAATAATTTATTGTCGATCTTTTTGAATCGATAACATGATTAAAATTAAAGATATTTTAAAAGCAATAAATTAACAAAATTATAAAAATTATTAGGACTATTCAAATTTTAAAGACGTTTATGATTAATAGTACCATATTAATGTAATTTAATATTACATTTTCAAATTTATGTTTATTGCGACTTCATTTAAATTTAGAATTTTTTTTTTCTTAAGTTAATATTATCGAAATACTGAACGTACGTTTTCATTTAAAAATTTATTATTATACATCATTTTAGAAATTTGGATCAGAATATTATACGTTAAGCAAGTGTTATCAATACAAAAGAAAGCGAGGTCCTTGAAGCTGAGATAATATTATATTATCAATAAAATATTATAAAAATATTCTAAAAATCATATACTTATTATTCTAGGTATATTGTAATATGAATAACATAATTGTTATTATATGAAAGCTTTAAAGATTATAAAAACTGTAAATTTAATAAAGATTATAAGAATTATTCATATAGTAAATATTATTCCAATTATAAAGTTTACATTCGGATTATATATTATATTCAATGCAGAATTACGTATAAACCCAGTACATGGTGGCATTTGATTTACATACAAAAACTTTTTGCCCAACATAATTTGTAATTTCAGGATATTAATTAATATTTTAATTATTACAATAAATTAATTTGTAATCATGTTAATTAAATTAAAAAAAATATGTTTGGTAATGTAGGTATTCGAGGAGTTCTAAATGTTCTAAACATTCGAAGCTTTATTCCTATCTACAATATAAAAAAAGTGTAAAAACTATGATTTAATTTAACGTGAAATAAAATTAAAATAATACCACTAAGTGGTAGGAAACGAAAGATGAACAAACAATTCTGGTGGTTAATAATAATTAATATTAACTTCCTGTTATTTTGATTTTTATTTAATCTAAATTAACTTTTAAATCGACCGATATGGCGGCAAATTCTTACATATTTAAGTAAATCGATATTAACCAAGAAGAAAACAATTAAATTAATCAAAATGAAAAATTACATGAGTTCACGCATGTAGTTTAAAAATCAAATTATATAATGCATATAAGTATTAAATATCTAGGTACGGGTATCTATATTTTATTTTTAATAAAAATTTTATTTAAATCCTAAATAAATTGAAGTTTTTTTTTTTTGAGGACATAAAAACTATAATTTAATGAAAAAGTTATTGAGTTCTTGATATCAAAATTTTATCCATTGTAGGTACATACATAATTGATTTTTATTTATTATGAATACTAAATAAAATGCATAAATAAATTATTTCGTATTATAACATTTATATTTATAATATAGTAAAAAAAATCCTTCATTTGAAATGTTCGTAACTTTTTTTTTTTGAATTCAAATCAAATAATATGATGATGGAAAAAAAAATGAGAAAAAAAATTCAGAAATTGATTAAAAGCCCAATAAACTTCAATCATAACATCAAATAAATATGATTGATGTGTGCAAATATCCTTTTTTTTTTACAATTTATCCTCTAATTTTTGATATAAAGTCCTGTTCATTATGTTATGTTATTTTTTGTTGGCAACGAAGGGACAGTGGTTTGAAATTAAAATAGGACTAAGTATAAAATATACATTATATATTAATATACATTATGTGTATTATGTACTTTTACACATATATTAATATATTATATGCAACATAAAATATTCAGACCTCTAAGTTTGATGCTTCTGATTAACTTCCCAAAACATACAATTTGGTAAAGAAAAACTTATAAAAATAAATTGAAATTTTTGTAACTTTTTTCTGAACAGAGTATAGAAAATTTGACAGAACAGAGTATAGAAAATTTGATTACTGGATTGGATATTCTTTAAATTAGTTTTTAAATATTTCAAAATAATGCATTCGTTTGAAATATTTTTATCTTTACAATTGTAGGTAGGTATTATGATAAATCAATTTTGTAAGCAGCTTAAAATAAATGCACAGCATTTAATAACATATCTGCGAACATATCATTGATTGAAATATAAAGAAAGATAGATAGCTTTTTTGGTTCATTGAATTTATGTTAAATTGTTTTTCAAATAATTTCTGACCATGTAGTAAATTTGTTTTATTTTTTGAAATTTTAAATTAAAGGAAACAGATAAGCCACATTATCAGGATTAATAGGAATTATTATTACAAAATCTGTATATAAAAAAAAAAACATAAGAAAAAAAGTAACAAAAATCAAAATTTTTGATTTACAATTTCATGGACTTTTGAATGTTTAAATATAACAAAATATTTGAATTTATGTTTATTCCCATTGTTCATAACTTTTGGAAAATATCATATTAGAATTGTGTGTATATATATATAGGTACCTAATATAGGAAGGATGTGTTGTTTATATTTTGCGGACTAAAATCATTAAAACAAAAAAAAAAAAATTAATTTCACTTTTATAGAAATGAAAAACTTTTTTGTGTGTGTGCGATATGGACATTTTGAAGTTTCATTTTATTTCATCCGCGATAAATAAAGGCTTCAAATCATTATTAAAATATCACAATGGATCAAGGATATGCGCCGCTATGGACAAATAATAATTTATCAAAAAATTATAATAATTCTTTGATGCTTAAATGATTTTTGTTGAAATCTATTTATATACTTATATAGAGAAATTATTTAAAACTCTTTTGAAAACATTATTGGAAAAATAAAGTTATTGTTATGTTATGTTTTGACTTCAGGTCAATTGCAATACATATTTCAATTTAAAATATTTGATAATTTTGACATTTAAGGAATTAATTATTAAATTTCTTAGAAAAGCAGCAGTGATGAAAACAATTTTTTGAATCTGATTCAAATATGCAATAAAAATCAATGTTTTTTTCTTTCAATATAATTATTGGATTTGCAAAAAAAAATTACATTGAAATTTTTTGCTATACAAAGTGAAAATGCATAGAAATTCTTAAAATATTAAGTTAAGATGTATATTTTTACTTAAACAACAACAGTTCAGCAGTAAACAAGAATAAACATATATATATAAGCGACCAGAATAAAATTTCTTTGAAAAATATATAAAAAGAAAATCAGTATCAGAGAAAAATTATTATGAAATTTTTTTTTTAGATGGAAAAATTAAAAATTATTTTCAAGAGAGCATCAGGTATATCTTTGAAATACAAAACAAAGAAAATAGAAAGAAAGAAAGAAAAAAAAAAAAATTGGAAAAAAGATTGAAATTTTGCGTTAACATTATCCTTTAATTTTTCTTTAATATAAAAATAATGTATATTCTTGAATAAAGAAAAAAAAAAAACGCAAAAAAAGAAAATAATAATTTAAAAGTTTCCGCATTATCTGTGTTCTTTTGTTTTTCTAGTTAAGATGTTACTTCAATGGAAATCGGTTAAAAAACTTTTATGATCCGTTTTCAACATATTTAATTCTTGCAGAAATGCGATTTCTTTTTCAAATTATATTTTAAAACAACAAAGTTGCACTATTGTTAGGAATATGAAAAATTTCGCTCTGACATTTAGACTGAGAGACGAAAGCTACTAACATGTCGTAATTTCTTTGACTTATTATTTTTTTAAGATTTGATTTTAAGTCTAATTCTATAGAATTCATAGGGAAATAAATTCCTAAATTTTTTTTTTGATCAATTTCATATTTAAAGGGAGATTCTAAGTTCGAATGAGAAAATCTAAAAGACAAAATTCAGAATAGTTTCAAGCATTCCGCACTATACATTTTGACTCAAATTTTATTTTGCATAATCTTTTAGTAATAAATAATTTTACCAAAGACTCAGCGATTGTTGAGACAGTAAAATTTAGGATGTGAACAGAAATGATAAAAATACAAACATTTTTTGTTAATGACAAAATGTAAATGAAAAATTGGATTTTATTATTCGAACTGAGAAGTACTATTAAAAAATATATATATTTTTTTAATAAAACTTTAAATTGTTTCTTCAAGTTCTTTATTAAATCAGTCAGGAAAAATTGAGAATTCGAAAAAAAAAAATTAAATTCTTCTCAAGTACATAAAATATTTTTCTATATATCAACAATATTGTAAAAATACAGTTTAAACTTAAATGGATTATTGTAGTTATAAATGTGAAGAAATGAAATTTTTAATTTTAACTGCCTGTAGAACTATAAATAAGAAATTATAAATTAGAAAAAAAAATTAACGTGAGCATAATGCTTTAAATTTAACAGTTTAACAATTAAGTCTTGAAAAAATTTAAATAAATAAATAAATCAATGTGAATTTGGTATTATCACTGCATACCTCATCTGATATAATACGAGGTTGGCTGACTGAAGTCTATATATGTATGTAAGTATATTATCATAGTGATTTGGTTTATTTTCTTATGCAAATTACTAAATCCTGTTAACAAAACAATAATAAAGAATTCAAGGGTCCAGTTCAGTACTTTATCATATAAAAAATAATCCGTTTATTCATTTTTGATGGAAAACGGGCTAAAAAACAATGAAACAAGTCTACTTCTAGTGTATTATAATATAATTATGTTTGTTTTAACATAAATTTTTCGATAGAAGGCAAACATGAAGGGATCAATATTTTTTAAAAACAACATAAAAACAATTATGGACAAAAATCATATCAATTTTTATTCTTATAGGTAATACACATAAAACAAAATTAAAAAAATTTTTGATGATATATTCCTCAAACACTTTTGACTGATCAAAAAAATTAAGATATATGTTACTGTTGACTGTCGATGCATTTACCTTTTATTCAAAAATATCGTGAAATTATCCAGATTTCATATCATCAAATTTTATTCTAGCTAGGCACAACAATATCTTGTAAAAATTTGGTTTTAATGGATTTTTACTAACGACATATTCTTGAAAACTAATTTTCTTTTTATATAATTTAAAAAAAAAAAAAATTATTTTTTTTTTGTCCTGCAGGATTTTTTTTTACATTGCTATGTGAAAAAGAAAAAAAAGAAAAAAGAAATTTCAATTTAAAATTAATTCTATTCTTTTAATATGTCCTTTTAAATTACATCCTGATTTCTTTCTTGTTATAGTTTTTTGCACTTTTTCTCTCTCTCTCTGCCAATCTTATTGCATTAACTTGAAGTGTAATGGGTATTTCATTTAACTTATTTTTTTCTTTCTTACAATAATTCCTTCTTTTTTTTTTCATCATAAAATACTCTTAACTTTTATTCACTTTGATGCGTTTTAAATATTCAATTTTCAAATAATGTTTTAGAAAAAAAAAAAAATATTAAGAAAATTTAAAGAAGAAGAAAGAAATTGTTTTTTTTTTTGTTCTGATTCAAGAAAAGTTCTTAAGAGTTTTTCTTTTGATTGTAGAATATAAGAAAGAATAAAAAGCAAGCAAGGAGATATTTTAAATTTTTTTATTTTTTTTAATATGAAAAAAATAAATATGGTACTTTTTAAATAGTCTTTTCAAATGGTAAAGAAGGTGGAAAAAAGTCTTAAAATTGTTGAAATTTCTTTTGACCTACGCTTATTTTTTTTTTTTTTGTACAATTTTAATAAAATTAATAATGTGAAATGAATTAGTTTTAAATTTTTTGAAGAAATTTTTCTAAACGCTTCAAGTTAAGAAAAATAATTTTCTTTGTGTGATATTTCTGTAGTAATTTTTTCAGAGCTCGTTTTCAGAAAACAAGTCTGCTAATAGTACGCTATGACGCTGAAATTGTTGGCTGCTTATTGTAATTTATTTTTTATTTTGCTAAAATTGTTCTTTGGAATCTAAAGGTTAGAAAAATATATAACTGCATATCTCATAACTGAAGTATATAAAGTTCGATTCAAAATATTTTCGCTTCTGATATAAGCTTCAGGTTCCTAATATCGAGCTTTACTAAAACTTCAACCGAAATCCGTTTTCAGCTATAAATTTAATCAGTGGTAGTAATCGACCTCAGCAGCTGATTATTATATTTATTTCCATTGAAATCCACTTTCAAACCCAATCCAAATCTTATTAAATATAAATGTTCAAGTTCCTTATCGGGGACTGTATATACCACCAATTTATATAAAATATTTTCGGTAGGTATAGTTGAAAAATCTTTAAGTGTTAACAAATTTAATTACATGTATACAGTATAATTATAATATTTTGTAATAAAAATTATAATTGCAATGCAATTACAAAATAATATATTAAAATTTTAATTGTAAATTTGTTCTACATTGCTGTTATTACACTTTCTTAGATACTGTCAGAACCGTTTAACATTTATTCCCATTTCAAGACTTATTTTACAACTTTTCCAAGGGCTTTTTTGTCCGGCTTTTCCATATTCTTCTTTTTCATAGAAAAAACATGGGAAAATTAACAGACGTTAGACAAAAGGACAAAAGGTAGTAAAGATTGTTA
Source organism: Hybos culiciformis (assembly GCA_964007475.1). NCBI lineage: Eukaryota > Metazoa > Arthropoda > Insecta > Diptera > Hybotidae > Hybos > Hybos culiciformis. The sequence goes on along the minus strand of OZ023273.1, from coordinate 136,148,572 downwards.
TGTTGTTATTCTTAAAATCCTAAGAATTATATTTTTTGTCGAAAAACGTCAATTCTAAATTGTTTTTTTTTTTTCTTTTTAATATTTTTTATTTTCATTTAAAAATGAGAAAATCAGTTTCAATTCCTGGAATTCTTTCTTTAAATTTTCATTTTTTAAATAACTTTCTTTAACTTTTTTCTTTTCTTGTAAATTATATTATAAAGATTAAGTTCCTTGCAGGAAAAAAAAAAATTCTCGTATTATATCTTTCAAAATATAAATTATTTTTTGGAAAAAGTACAAAAAAAAAAAATGTATAAAATGATGTGACATTAATTACTTTAAACATCCATTAAGTTACCACCTCCTGGTAGTTAAAAGTAAAGAAAAAAAAAAGTATCCTTGAAAATTTCCTTTAAAATTAATACTTTTTTTTTTGTGTTAGCATCTTAAATCTTATGGTAGGAGGAAATCTTATTTTAAAATAAGTGAGGTGGTTCTGCATAGTGACAAGAAAGATTTTTCCTTCAAAATAACAATAATTTTAGTTACTCCTTCAAAAATAATTTATAAAATTTTATTTTTTATGTTTTTATTTTTTATTTTTTTTTTGTATTTTTCTTCGCACTGAAGGAGTACATAAATTAATTCGTTATTCAGCAGTGAGTAAAGAACAAAAAAAAAAAAGAAAATCCATTAGACATTGACGTGATCAAAGTAAATATAGGTAGCAATGTATATATATATTTACTTTTAAAAAATTATTTCAAAGTTTTGAAAATTTAATTTTAAGATAAAAAGCAAGTAAAAAAAAACTTTTAATAAGAGTGCGTATTAGATTACTGGATATATCAACATAGCTTATACGACCATAATTATATATAATATATACACTTTTATATATTTATATTATATTTTGGATAGAATGATGGTAAATTTATGTATACATTTAAGACTTTCAATGTCCTCCTTTAAATTTTTTTTTAGTTATTAATTTTAATAATGTTATTTATTCTGTTTCTTATATTGAGAATGGTAATGATTATGAAGCGATCGCACTAAGCCGTCTAGTTCGTAGACTATGACAACAGATCGTTCTGTGTCATTCACGTAATTCTTTAATTACAAAACATTATCAACTCAGAAACTTATAAATTCAACTATAAATTCAACACTGTTGGTTCCTTTTTAAAATCAAATTTGATCAATTAGAGTTATATTAAGTTATATTTTCACATACATAATATTTTATTTTAAGTTTATTTTCAATGAAAAAAAAAGGAGAAGAATTTGTTGAAAAACATTAAAGTTTTTTTTTGAAAATATTGCATCGAGAAATTTTAAGGGAAGTGTTATTGCAACACTTGAAATTACAATGAATATAAATATTAAAATTTTATGAAAATTCATTTTGGTATAATGTAAAAAAAAGAAAAGAAGAAAGATGCATTATATGCAAAGAATGAAGTTTTATTGCATCCTGTCAAATAAAATACCTTGAATATGTGTTTCAAGATTTTTTTTCATATAACATAATTTTTTTTTTTAAGAATTTATTGTTGAAAATGTAGAGAATTTTATTTGAGGTCAGGTCAGCTGTCTAAAGATATTCAAAGATGATAGTTCTGGGTTATGATTCTTTTATTTGGTATAATTTTTTTTTTGTTCTACCAGCTATCGATCAAAAAAGAATAATTTTTATATGATATCTATATTTTTTCTTCTATACAAAACAAACTTAGATAATACTTTGTATATGAAGAAATAAAATTTAACGTTTCAAATTTTACATAACAAATTAAAAAAATTTTACACCTACTCAATATCATACATTTCTGGATCTGGGAAAATAATTTAAGATATAAATTAATAAGATATGTTAAAATAATCTTTTCGTAAAAATTTTTTCTTTGAATTTGTTTTCTAATAAAGTCAGTTAAATATTTTTGGAAGCCAAAGCAAGATATTGGTTTTAATATGAGAATTGTTATATATTGTATCACTGAGGCTATACATATTACGTTTTGAAGCTAGAAATTCGAATAAATTGATAACTCGTTTTTGTCATTAAGTCAACTTAAGCAATTCCGTGTGAGTGAATGACAATAGATATTTACATATTTATTTTTGAAGTTGCTATGAATTCTTCTGGTTAGACTAAAACAAAGAAAATACGAACATCACTACTCTAACTATTTTCAAGGCATGTTTTGCAAAATTTTATTGAATTTTTTGTTCGGAACCTGTAATAATATAGAAAATTGTTCAAACTATGAATAAACTAAGAAAAAATGGGTAAAAAAGTTCAATCAATTTAATTACGTAATTACTAGCTGGAAAATAAAAAAAAAATTATTAGAATATTTCCTATACTCTTTAAGTTAATTATTTCTAGAACCACATCAAATGCGACTAAATATATAATTTTATTTATATATCATTGTGTACTGTTATTTTCAGAAAATAAATGGAATTCTTTAAGTGTAGGATGCCAAATTTGATTAAGTAGGATGTAATGATAAAGCTTTTTATTATTAATAGCATTAACTTGTATAATATGATAATAAGGGAGACACATGTTCAATTAAAAATAAAACAGATTTTAATTTATTTAGTTAATATTTTTAATTGACTCAATAAAAAAATAAGAGTTTTTATTTTATAATTTTCTCGATAAATCAGGCTTATGATTAGTGAAATTTTTCCAATATTAATTACTTAATTTTGTATTAATTCGGACTTATAATGAGATTTGGAAAATTGTAATTTTTTTAATTATAATGTGTGATTAACAGCAAAGTAATTTTTACATCAAGTAAACTGTTATCATGATCGTAAGTTTATGTTATTTTCAAAGCATATAATAACTATGTTCATGTACTTGTACATAAACATGTATACAGGTATGAGCAAAGAAGAAAATTAATAATTTTTAGGTATGCAAGAAAAACTTTTACGTTCTTCCTATGTTAAAAAAAAAAAAATACATACATTTTAATATGAATAACATTTTATACAATTTTTATTTATTTCACATTGCACAGTGTTATAAGGTGTCTTCCATTCAACATTTAAAATCATTCAAGCTAAGTGAATAATTTGAGTACTAATGCCAAGAAAAAATTTCCCAACCACAAGAATGTTACAATTTTTATTTATTTCTTTTGTTTTAAAGAGTGACTATAGTCACTCATATTTTATATACGAGCTTATCGGAGTTAAAGTTTTAGAATAACAAATTGTTAAATACATCGAACTTTTTAAATACAACGTTGCCGGCTGAAATTGTAACTACTAAACAGTAGGTGCACTATAAAGTGTCTACATTAAAAACATGGACAAGTAAGCCATAAATGAAATATGGAACCCGTTTTCAGCATTTCAATTTAAGAAAGGCTCAAGGAATATAACTTTTTTTTAGTTCCTTTAATCAACATCTATCATCTTACCAGCATCCTTATTTCCATCGGAATCCATTTAAACTTTAAAAAAAAATATAAAATATATAAATTTTACATGAAAGTTATTTAAAGCTATGTGTGGTTGAGATACTTCTAGCTCATAAACCCGAAGTTCATTCTCATTCTTTCATCGAGGTTCGTTCAGAGAAGTAAGCACTTTATTAGTTATAAGCATTTTAGTGGTGCAAGTTCGGTCGGACGGTCGAACATTTAATTATTTCTTTTTTGATGGCTTGGAAAAAAAAATTCCATAAGACATTTTATTTCTAGGCAGTCGAATATTATTCACATAATTTTCCTAGTTTTTTTTTTTTTACAAAAAAGGTAAAAAGTTTTTAATGTTTCGTTCAACGTATGTGATATTTTTGTACGAAAAATTAAAGAAAAAAAAAAAAGGAATATCATAATTTATTTTATAAAAAAATACAAAGTTTTGTTCCTTGTTCACAAAAATAAAAAAATATATAAAAATTTAATAAAGAAAAAAGAAAACAGTACACAATTTTATTTTTTAAGGAAATTCATAATAAATTTATATTCATCTTTTTATTTCTCTAACGCAAAAAAAAAAAAATTTTATCTTTTTTTGGAAGAAAACAAAAATTAATAAAAATCTGAAAGTTTTTTTTTTAATTTTTTTTTTTTTTTTTCTTAAAAAAGATTTACTTAAATAACTTGAACATTAAGATATAACAGAAAAAGAAAAACCTTTTAGAGTGATAAATTTTTGCAATGTACATGCTTTTTTTTTTTTTTTTTGAAGGGAATTTCATTTTGTCCCGAAATGGGAAAAGCTAGTGTGTATCATTTTTTTTGGTGCTTTTATTAAGTTTTAATTCGATTCTTGGTACACATATTTCAAATTTAAAATCTTATAAATATTTACTAAATTTTACCTTAACTTTTTAAAAGAAGAAAAATTATGGCGGTGTTAATTTAACAAAGTTAAACAAAAAAAAGTTGTCCTAATTGGGATTTTGTGTACATAGAAAAGACATTTTTTTTATTGATATATGTATATATATATCCATATTGAGATTTTTAGTTAATTTTAGATTCACCTTCATTTCCCCTCATAATTGTGGTTTTGGGTTTTTTTTTCAGCAGTAAAATAAGAAAATTTTTACATTTTCATATAGTGTATATCGTCTGCTGAGAAATGAAACAACGTATGACATTTATACGTCATTATTTGACAATAGCACCATTCGATTCCTCGTACTCGATTTTATAAGTACAACTGTTTTGCAATATTCTTAATGTTGATTAAAATGTGTTTTTTAGATGAAAATTGTACGCTACTTGATATTTTTTCATACGTTTTTTTTAATTAGCAAATCTTTAAATTCAAATTACTCGAAACTATACTTTTCATTATACGTTGTTTCATTTCTGAGCAGGCGATATTATGTATATATATAAAAAAAAAAATATATATCAGATATTTCCTGGAGTTTTAAGTTATAAGATTTTATTAAAGTTTTTGTTCCTTTGTAGTTTATTCTTGTTGTTCTCATTGTCCAAGAGAAGTAGGTTCTCATAATGCATGAAATTGATTTGCATTTTGTAGGGTTTAACAATATCTTCGACTTGTTAACTTTTACCATTGAGTAATAATATTTATAAGAGGTTCAGAATTCATACAAGTAAATTTCAGAATTTTATTTTCAAATAACTCAAAAATGATGACAATATTTTCAATGTGTTGAATAAAAATTGCATACTCAAATATGTTTATTTGAGTATATATGTTTAAAAAAAATTTACTTGTATGAATTCTGTCCCTCTTATAAATATTATTACTCAATGCTTTGACTTATAGCCTTCAAAAATAGTTGAATCTGAAACGTGATGTAGTCATCGGATAAATTTTTCAGTTTAATATGTATTTTATTACGTATTAGCTTACTTACACATGATTAAGGTCGACAAAAAAGCCCTTTTATTTGACAAATGCTAATAATCAGAATTTAAAATTAAAGTAAAATGTTTGAAACTGGCATTGTAAAATCAGTGTGTAGATACGGGATAGTTTAGAAAATATTATATTTCCAGATTTAATATTTCCAGATTTGAATACCACGAAAAATTTTTTTCGTAGAATGATAATAGAAGATAAACAGACCTATGATTTGATAGCTTCTCAGTACTCTGATGTTGTTGTTATAAAGAAGAAAATTCTAATGGATTACGATCAAAAAGAATTAAAACACACAAAAATATGACTCGTATAACTATAATTATTTATACGAATATTATAACTTAATGTGTAAATACGTATTTTTTTGTCTACATGAATCTACTGTTTATATGCACGTATAATTACTTCACTTGCAAACTATTTAGTATTATTGTATACTTCTTTCAGTTATTATATTAAAACAATTTTGTTTCATGTCAGATTTTTATGCAACTATAGGAATGGGGAAAATTAAAAGCGTCTTACAGAAAAAAATTTAAAATTCAATGTTTGATTAAAAAATATATATTTTAATTAAAAGGATTTCGTCAAAGCAACTAAAAAGATAAATATAATTAAAGTGAATACCAGACAAAAAAAAAAAGAACTAAATTTAAATTAAAATATCGTCAAGATACATAATTTTCTCAAAAAACCATCTTAATACAGATATCAGTATCAGCAGATGAAAATGTATATAATTAGAATCTTTTTATGACTGCTGCTAAAAAAATTTTTGTTATAAAATTATCTAAAATTTTAGTTTTCATTATCATCATGAAAATTACGAAGAATAACATTCGTACAAAATTTTCTAATAATGTAATCTTTTAATCTCTAATTTTCCTTTTAGAACGTTATCAAATAACAAAAAAATTTCAAAATATTTTTAATATGATTTTTCAAATTATATAGAAACTATTTGAAATACAATTTTGTTCTTATGAAAATAATCTTACACTTTGAAAGCAGGTTTCAGTTACCCGAAAGGTTCCGTAATGCAAACACACTCGAAATACCTTAATACAAGAAATGACTTTGCTACGAATTTTTTGATCTTGTCTTCTATAATATATTTAAAAACAACTTATGTTAATTTCCTTTTTTATCGAGACGTTGTTAACAAAATTAGTATCATCATTTTTTTCCATTTCGACTTTATACTTTTTTATTTTCTTTCATTTTAAACAAGACTTCCGGAATTTGAATTATTTCCTTACCAAATTTTATCTTGTACACAGAAAGAAATATACATTTAAAAAGTTTATTTATTTAAAAAATATTATAAGCTTATAAAATTTTTTAAATAATATGAAATGAAAATTAAGCATTTAAATATCTACTTAAATTTGAGCAATGTTGAAAAATATCAAATACCGAGAATTTTAAAGCCGTATAGTTTAATCCTCAATTCAAAAACGCATAAAAATTAATTTTCTTCTATAATCCAATTAATTAGTTTGACGTTTTAAATTTGATATATTTTGCGGATGTAAAAATAATCAAATTGTAAATATTTGTTATTAATATTTCAAAACTAACTTTCTCGATGTATTCAATTTCTTGAAGCTTAAATTGTTTCTTTGGCTGTCAGTAGAAAACTGTTAATTCAAATAATTTTATCTAAATTAAAATCCGATTTTAATGAAATATAAAAAATAATACTTTTTCTTGGAGTTAAATAACAGAAAAATTTAAAACTATAGTACTATCTATTTAACGAATTATTCCAAAATTAAATGTGTACATATTTGTATGGAAAATATTGTTTAATAATATTGTGTTCTTCACGGCTTCAATGTCAAATTTTCACTAAATGTACATAAATTTTTCTTTTATGTTATTTCACTATATTTTCTTCTGTATCTTAAATTTTAATTCTTGTGTTCGGGAGAAAATAACGGAGAGGGAAAATTAAAATTTTCCTCAATACACATAATGTTAACATAATTAAATGAAGAGAATATTTCTTTAATTTCGAAAATTATTTTTCCATGAAGTACAAAAATTTAGTTCTTAAGCAAAAAACGAGAACTTTGAATTGAATAAACATGACATATTCTTGAATCAAGTTTATGTATGAAATTGTTTAAGTAAATTATCTGAAGTTATTCAAAGTTGACATAATATGAATAGTTCGTAGTCATATTTGTTGTTTTAAATAACAATTTCATATGTAGCAACGACAAATTTTGTATATAAGAAGATTGAAACTGAAACTAGGAAAATCAGTTTTCAATATTAATAGAAATAAAATATTAATGTAAATTTTTTTTTCTGAATACTAAATAATCCTTTAACATCCGACATTATTCACAAAATCATTACCAACATTGTTGCTCAACAAACGTACCCTTTTGTGAATCAGAAGCTTTAAATTTTGTCCCAAAAAAATGTTTTTCGAAATTATATTTGAAAAGCTTTTTTCTTTGAATATCAATAGCCTTTAGAAATTTTCAAATTTTCTTTTTATATTTTTAGGCCAAAAATGAAAAAAATGAAAAAAAAAAGAAAATAAGGAAAAAAAGGAAAATAACTTTTTGTATGTATCTTTTTTTCCATTTCTTGTAATTATTGATTTAAATAATTTCCTACGTTTTGTGTTTTTCTGTTTTTCTGTTTTTTTTTACACACATTTTTTGGGTGCAAAGCATAGGATTAAGAAAGGTTAGGTACACAAATTAAATCAATACTCTAATTACGAAATTTATACCGTTACGGAATACCTGATTGTATATAAACAACATAAAAAAAATGTATAAATATATAAAGTTTATTTTAAAGATTTTTCCATCATCAATCTATCTATTTTTTATATATTATATTTTTTAAGTATAGAGTGTTTTATATATTTTTTATTTATGTTTATGTTAACTTTTTATTAATTGAGAAGGAGGATAATATTTATTTATTTTATAAGCAAAAATTTTTTGAACGTAAAAAAATATTTATATATATTGGATATATATAATATATAAAAAAAAAATATTTGGTAGATATACATCCGTTTTTTTTTTTTTTTTTTATAATAATCAATAATGAAAAAGAATAACTTTGAAGAAGAAAGAAGCAAAAATTGTCCTTGAACCTTAATTAAATATAAATTTCTGATCTGATTTTGTTTTTTGTTTATTTTTTTTTTTTTTTTAATTATATTTCTCTTTATAATCTTGAATATCTTTAAAAAAAATTATGATTAAAGTAGTTTTATTAAATATTAATTAAAGGTTTTCATATTAACACTATCCTATATAGTCGTAAGATATTGAAAAATATGTCAAATTAAATATTTAAATACCTATGGGCTTAAATTATTAATTGTTTATATTTGTTTTTAGGTTTTCAATGCGTTTGTAATTTTCAATGCGTTTGTAATTTTCCTTTGTGAAAATAGGATGGATTTTAAGATAAACTAAAATTGATAATTGATTATTAGTTTTTATAAAGTCTATTTACGAGGATTTTTGAGATGTATATATAGTTTTGGGCTTAGTTTCCCATATATTTGTATTTGAGATTTAAAGATTTTTTCGGTTTTTTTGTATTTCTAACTTTCCTAAATTAAAAAATATTTGATATATAAAAAATGTTAAACTTGTGTTTTTTTTTTCATTCACAAATTTAATGTTGTTTCTTCAATTTCCAAATAAAGTTACTTTTAATAGGTAATGCTATTAAGTTTAAATTGATAAAAAAAAAAACAATTTTCATTAAATTTTTATTATGCTGTATACAAATTAAAGGTTTTTCTGCGCTTTTATATTGAATACCAAAAAATGTCCTTAATTATATAATTTTACAAAATAATACGCAAAAAAATAAAATAAAAAATCTAATTACGTGCAAGCCAGAAAAATATAATTTATATTATAAATTTTTACTTTACGATTTTAGAATTTTAAAAACTATAATATATACCTACCTATATAGTTTATTTTTTTTTTTTTTTAAGTTTAATGCTTTCCATCCAATGAATAATAAATTTTTTTCATATAAATTTTCTTCTTATTTTTTTTTTTATTTTTTTGATAATATTTAAGAAAATTTATTTCTTTTCTGGTTGAAGAAGAGAGAGAAATTTTTGTCTTTTTTTTTAGTTTTTTAAATTATTCTGTTCCATTTCATTAAAATTAAAGAGTGAAATTATTATTCATGACCATTCTCAACCTTTTAAGTTTTTAAGGACATGCTTATCACGCCCTTCTAATGATACTTCAATTAGATCGAAATTTTATTTTTTTATTTTTACGTATCTTTTCTAAACCAAATAAATATCATTGTGGTTTAGTTTCAAAAACCTATCTGATAAATGAATAATTTATATAAAATTAAATTTTTAACAAGTAATGATGTTCTGAAAATTGTGTTATTTACTGGCAAATACCATTTAAATGTTATTTAAATAACATTTAAATCGCATTTCCTGGTTAAATTAGTTTTACGTAAGGAAACAATTTTTTTTTTTAAATTTAAAGGAAATGGAAATTTGTCAATTCAATTTTCGATTATTGCTGGTATATTATTTGTTTTACATAAATTATAAGTCAAACTAGATCTAAAGGTCACAGGAGTAAGAAAAACTATATATTTTACAATTTTAAACGAAATATCATTTTGCCCAAAGAAAAATCTAATTTAAGAATTAAAAATGTTTGTGACATGTCAAACTTTTATATATGTAATTTAAATAAAAAATTTATTTTTTATAGCTTCCTCTTTTACAATATTAACAGATTCTCGCGTAGAATAGTTCTAACCTAGCTCTAACGCCAAGAGTGTTGTTTATGTTTTGGAGTTCATTTTTTCAATTTGGTTAACACAGAGTTTTTTCTCTTGCCACAATTTAACATAAAATATTAGGAGGCTATAATTTAGAAAGTTGAGAAATTCTTTATTACATGAAAAACTTATTTGACATGATATTAATAGACACAATGGTCACATTTAAGTATTTGCGCCTTTCGGCTTGCCAAGGCAACTCCGTTATAAAACGGATAGCCCGGCAAATAGTTAGACAAAAAGTTGAACGATGTCATGCAATCAAATGCCATACTTAAACGATGTCAATTCAATAGTGAGTACCATCAAATGCCATCTTCGTCTTTTGAAGTAGCAACAGCAAGCATTTAGCGTGAAAGCCTATGGCTCCGCAACAGTTTGCAAACCCATCACCCAGCTTATCCACCCGAGAGTGGGACTGTAAGTGCGCACATCAGCAGAAGAACGAAATCCAGACTTTTAAATAATATACATTTTTTTTTTTTTTACTGTATTAAAAAATTTTATCTAATAGCATTTTCAACAGGATTAATATTAAAGTAGCCGGATTTAATCCTTTATTTATTAATAAAAAAAAAATTTCGACCTTGCATTTATTCCGAATTTCTTTTAACATAATTAGAATAAATATATAAATCTATATTTTATTATTCCTCTTTTCAACAATTTACAAAAAAAAAATAAAAAAATTTCTAGGTATTCATTATGGGGTTGTAAATCTGTTCATTCATGTAAGAAAATTTTCATTTTACCTAAGGATAAATTAAAAGGGGTTAAAAAAGAAGTATAGTACTACGGGAAAGTAAATAAAGCAAAAAAAAATGAGTACCCTTTAATGAATTTAGAATAAACTTTAAATATATATAAAAACCATTGGAACATCCCAATATAAGAAAGTAGATATTTAGTGCTACGTTTTTTTTTTTTTATTCCAAAGGATTAAGGATTAAAAATGGAAAGGAACTTTATACAAAAAGGAAGAAAGAATAAAAAAAAAAAAAAAAAACAGACTTTTTAAGGAAGGAAAAACTTTGAATTATTAAGTTGCCACTTACTTTAATTTTCTTGTTTTTTTTTTTTTTTTAATTCTTTTCGGAAAAGTAAAGAACTTCTTTAATTTCATTCTGAACAGGTGAACAATTAAAATGGTTCGTGCTTTAAAAATTTAATAACCAGCATAAAGCATTGATTTAATATTTACTATGATTAGAGGTGTTTTTAAATCGTTAATATATAATTCTTTTATAATAAAATAAATAATAAATTATATTTGCTAAAAGTTTATAATGAATAATATTCTTGAAAAAATTTTCAGAATAAATGGTAGATTATTATCGATTATAATTTATAAATGATGATTTTCGAGTTGGTAAACTAAAGATTATAATTAACAGAAACTTTATTTCGTACTATTTTTTATCGCATCCATAATGAAAGTTATTAATAAGTATAGATATATATACTGAAATTTTGATTTTGATATTGATTTTTGATGATATATATTATGTGTATAAATTTTATTTTCCTCTACACACGTAAGTTGGGTCAATAAACCATATTTCCGGTTGTTTATTTTTGATTAAATAATAACTATAGGTAGAAAAGTAAAGTATTTTTTGAGTGAAATTTGATAAATTGATAAACTCTCAATCGAAATAAATTAATATAATTTTTTTGCTTGCCTTTGAAAAATATAACTAGCAATAAAACAAAATTATATTATATTATATTTGAAATATCTTTTCTCAGATATAATATAGACTAGGTCAACAACCTGGATAACTAATATTATAAATAATTTTTTTTTAACATCATTTCTTCATGTTCAAATAAGAAATTTTCAATAAATATAATTTTGAATACAATGAAAAATTTTTATTAAATAATAAAATTTGGAACTACATGCATAGGTACCAACATATATTTTTCTATTGACATTATATACATTTTTCTTTTGACATAATTATTATGTCTGCAGATTATATGCAGAAAATATAATTTCTTATTTATCATTTTGAAACCTATTAACTTTTATTTGTCCATTTAATATCAAAGTTAAATATTAAATTTATTCATTTTTGTACATTTATTGACCCTATACAGTATTATATTGTGTACTGTATACTACATAGAGGATAACTCTCATGGGAATATGTACCTTAAAAGTGTTATAAATATAGAACAGACCAGTATTATTGATTTCTACTCATTATTTATTCATAAATTTTTGTTAGAGCAAAAGAAGTAAAAATAAGGACAATAATTGAAAGTTTTTGATATTAATTTTGAATTTGAATTAAAATTGTGACATTTCCGTAAAGATGAAAAAAAAAAAAAAACAGATTGAATGCAATTTATTTATTTGTATATTTACAGTTTTTTATTTATATGGAAAATTTGTTTTTGCAAATACAAATACATATATTAGAGATTTTTTCAAAATTTACTGCGATTCTAACATTGGGCCAGAATTTCATATTCATCCTTTTGAGCAATATGGAAAAATATAATTATTTTCTTATTCATCAAATTATCCCACCAGCTAGAAAATAGTATATAAATAAAACATATTCCAACAAATTATATTTATTAAATATTTTTACGAAAAAAAAAAAAAATAAAATAAAAATAAAAATTAATTCTGAAAGGTTTTTATATTAAACCTTTCTCACGTGGTTTAATAATAATTTGCAAAAAAAAAAAATTATATTTTTTGAAAGAAAAGTTAATATTATCCATTATCCATTTTTATGAAAGGAAAGAAAAAAAAAATTGTTATTATTTTTATTACATAGAAAAGTTAACCAATTTAGGCTAGAAAACCATCATCACTGAGCACAGAAAATTTGCGTATAAAGTAATTTTTATGCTTTACGGATGAGTTCTTTGCAATTATTCATATTTTTACACACCCGTAATTTTACCATAAGAGATTATGAATGTTATTTTCTTCTTTTTTTTTTGTTAGTATTAAATAAATGGGCAGCTTACCATTTCATGTATTAATTTCTCATGCCTTAAGTATTCTCATAGGAAGAAATATAGAATTAAAAATTTCTACGTAATGCTATTGATAGTTTTTATAATGTTTTTAGTTAATTTTGAATTTATTTTAACATTAATTTTAGTTGATTTTGCTTAAGATAAGAAAAAAAAAGAAAATTAAAAGTATATGGTTTATGAATATAAATTGGAATGGAAAAAAACTGGTATGTACAGAGATCGCATCGAAGGCTTACAAAAAAATATCTTGGTTTTAAACTGAACATTCTGAACTACTAATTATTCATTAAAATATTCTTTTAATGAATGATGAATTTGAAAATATATATATATATATATATGCATTGCAGTATTGTGTCTTCACCAAAATCAACCATCAAGTTAATCTTAAAAGCACAGTTTCACATATACATTAAATTAAATTTACTTCTTCGTTTAATCTTCGTTTTAACATAAATTATACATATATGTAATTGTATGATTTATATATATACGGAAAAATAAAATTCATCACACAAAAATAAAAAAATAAAAAAATACCTTTCTGTATGAAAAGCATAAAAAGTAAAAAGACCGACCAGGTACATGAGCTTAAATTCATTAAACACAAAATAAATAAAAAAAATAAAAACATAAAAATAAAATTTATATTGAGAAGAAAAGTAGGAAAAAAAATATAAATAAAAAATAAATAATAATAATATGAAAATAACTTAAAACGAGTTGAGTTTTAATTTTAAAGCACAAAAGGAAACATTGGTAAAATATTCACGCAGGTGTAAAATTTGTGGTTAATTTTACTTAATGTTGTTTATTTTAATAATTTCTTTATTTATTTATTTATTTATTTATTTATATATATATAAATATTTTTTTTTTTTTGCAGAAAAATTGTAATTTTCTTTAAAAACAATGAATTAATTTTGGTTTTCTTAATGTTAGTACGAGAGAAAAAAATATAAATAAAAAATAAAATGAAAGAATTATTATGTTAAAGTGAAAACGAGGAAAAATAATTTTTTTGTCTTTAGAAATTTTGTTTTCTCTTGTTTTCATGTCAAAAAAAGGAAATGAGAAGTGTGTCATTGGGTCGATAAAATTTGTTGTTTTATTGATGATATCTGAAGGAGCGGAATAAGATGAATGCGATAAAAGAATAATTTTATTTTTTGCAATTTTTTAAAACGGAACAAGCAATAGTAGTTAATGTCAAAATTTTAACAAATTCATTCCCAAATTGTTTTAATATTGTAATGTATAAAGATTGTTTACAACAGCCTAATATTTTAGCATTTTAATATTCCATTAATATACTAAAAATATACTATTTTTGGGTTCACAAACTTCACTTATTTATTATCTATTATTTGTACAATTTTGTACAAATTGAAGTAATAATTAACAACTATATTGTCAAATGTGCATTTTTTTCGTTTGCTTTTTACACTATTTTAAATTAACTTTAATTTTAATAATTTTAAAAAATTCCCACGTACCCGCCGGCTACACCTTGAATAGTAAAAAAGACCTTTTTTTTTTTACTGTGTAATATTAGACACTTCGAAAAGATTTTAGAAGCTTTGAGAGTTGAGACCTTTCTATAATTTCGTTAATTACATAATGTCCTAAATCTAATGAATTCTATAATAATTTCTATCTTTAATAAATATAAAAATCATAAAATAAACTATTCATCGTAGGTTAAATCTTGCAAATGGTATCATGGAAAAGAGAAAAATTCTTATATGTATATATAACATTTAAGATCGGAAACAGACTATTCTCACAAAATTTTCGAGTGGAAGAAACTTATATTTAAACAATTACAGAGCTGAGAGTTCCTTCTTCACATGTTAATATTCGACAAATAATAATTCATTATGGAAAAACTACGTTTATTCGAAAGGAAATGCCTGAGGATTTGTCTGAACAAAATAAGATATCCAAGTACTATTCGAATAAAACTATATATAATGAATCAAACAGTATTCGCTTAGATAACTTCATGATCGACATAATTCGCAATTTATTTTCTAAAGCGGCTTCCATTGAAAATACACTAACCTGTCACTATTACTATGACAATCAGGAATACATAAAAAAACGTTTTGAAACAGGTTTTGTGCCACCAGCATCCTTTATATACCTCGACAGGATGGAACAAATCCAAAATTCGGAGAACACCACCATATTCTATCATATAAAGAGAAGAAAGACAGATAGGACGATTAGAATAAGTATTCAATAGACATAGACTTGTATATAGTAAACAAATTTCTGGAAAAGATAAGAAAATTCGAAAAAAACAATGGTTGCAAGTTGACGAAAATTAATAACCAAGAACGATATTGTTTCAGACACTACCCTTTTTCTATCTCCTTTCATCTCTTATTTCCACTTTCCCGTAGTAATAATTCTAGCATTAGTGATTAGCACGTAAGTTTTGGGAAAAAAAATTCACATAATAAATATAGTTTTCCTCACTTTTCTCTAAAAAAAAAAAAATAAAAAAAAAACTAAAGTTGGTAATAATGCAAAAAAATTTAAAACTTCTATGTACATACAGTTTAAAAAAATAAAGAATCAAAAGATTAAAATATAGATAGTATAATTATCAAATATAATTAAATACCTATAGACTGCTCATTATGTATTAGAGCCATTAAGTATTAGAAGTTAAGAAGTACTTTTTTTTCAAATTATTTTTTGTACAAATTGTATTATAAATACTAAATGATCAAATAAAAAACCAAAATTTGTGAAAAAAAAAAAAAAAATAATAATAATTCAGCTTTTTGACAGTGTTGATATATAAATAAATATTATATTTACACTCACTCCGTTACGTCTATTCTTGAAAGTATAAAACAATAAAGAAAATTAGGCGCTTAAAATAAATGTCTATTTTCATTACATTACCTTCAAAGTTAAAAAGAAAAAAAAAAAGAAAAGAAAAATATTTTCATTTTGACAGTGTTGCGTTCTTTCTTATTTTTCTCTATTTTGCTCTTCTATTAATAATTATTTTAATTTTAAAATTATGTCCAAAGGAATTTTTCTTAGAAAAATGTCCTTCAATTTACAAATTGAATTTTCTTCGCTAGAGTGATTTCCTTCAAATTTTCCTTTTTATTTTAAAATATTTTTTTTTTTTTTATTATTTTAAAGTATTTTTTTTTTCTTCTTTCATTCATTTTATAATAAATTGATTTTGTTAGAAAAAGAAAAGAAAATCGCATTATAAAATCCATTTCGTTTTTTATTAAATATGTCAAAAATAATTTAACAATTAATTTATAAATATTGTAGAAATTTATTTATTTTTTTTTCTTATTTATTTTTTTTTTTCTATTTTTTTTTTATGCTCTTAGATTTTTCTTTGATGTTAGTTTGTTGTTTTTTTTTTTTTTACCATTAAAAGAAAATTCTTGAAGAAGTATCAACTTGAAACTTTTTAAATTAAAACAATTTTTTACTGTTTTTTTTATTTTTTATTTTTGTTTTTTTTTTTTTTTTGTTTTTATAGTGTGTATATAGGATCAAAGAATAAAAAACGTCAAGCTGTGAATTTATTTAAGGATATTTTTCATAATTTGAAAGAATTTTTTTTGTACGAAATAAAAAAAAAAAATTTCCATAAAGAGGACAAATATTATTTTAATCGAAAATTTGGTTCTTTTTCCTTAAAAAAATAAAAAAATGTATATATGTATAGTAAAATAAAAGACAGTATTAGTTTTACGTTATTCTAGATGTATAAATTTGAGAATAAAATTTATTTTTGGTATAAAGGCCGGTTTTCACGATCCATGTGCACTTTGTCCAAGTCGACTTGGACGCTCTTTTTGATCGTGTAAACAGGGTGTCAAAGTCAACTTGGACAAAGTAGTCACATCAAAGTTGAGTTGGACACTGCTCTACTTACTTTGATCAAAGTAGTGTATTTAAAAAAAAAAAATAGTAATAAAATAAAAAAAATTGGAATTCTGACCATTTTTTTTAACTATTTAAAATTTTAATTTAAAAAAATGAGTAAAAAATTAATTAATATATAGAATTTAATTAAAAATTTTAATAACATAAACAAATTTTTTCTATTCATCAAAGTAACTTCAAAGTAAAAAGTTGATTCAAAGTAACTTGGTCCAAGTGACTTTGATCATAGAAACTTTGGTTCGTGAAAACCGGCCTTTAGTAATATAATTGAAATTTTTTCTAAATTTAGAATAATAAAGAAGATTCTCTAACAACACACTTAAACTATTTTTTCACATTTAATTCTATCTAGTATTGTTCTAAGTCTGCCAAACAGTATATCCTAAAGTATTATAACATCTGTCAAAAAATTAACAAACAATTATTATAATATATGTAAAATAAAATTAAAAGTCTATACAATCCGAGACAATTTATGTATATCTTCAAAGAAGAAATGTTTAGAATAAAGAAAAATGTCAGAAATGTGTCACTTACAAATGAACACCGAAGATGTAGATTATATTATTAAATCGTACAATTTGAAATTTTTTTGAACATTTAAAAAATATTGAATAAAATTTTTTTAATATTACAAAATTCCTGTATGGATTATAATTTTTTTGTTTTTTTTTTATTTAATTTTCCTATAAAAATATATCATCATAAAAAGTTTTGCTCACATTACCCTAAAATTGCTATCATTACTTATATGTAGTAAAGAAAGTTTAATTGATCACATATTATAAGTATATTAAAAGTATTAAGGAAAATATTTGTCATTTTAATTATTCCTTATATGAATTTAATGTTCTAGAATGTGTTCTATAAAGTTATTTACAAATATACAATATTTATGTAAAAGAGGAAAACTTTTTCCTTTTCTCAATTTTCTTCTTAAAAAACAAAAAAAAAATCTTTTTAAGTTATTTTGTTATTCTTCGGAAATTCGATATATAAGTTTGTTAAATATAAGCTTAATTTAGCAGATATATTTTTATATCATTTAACTTAATTCCAAATTAATTAAATTATTTGTATTTTTATTTTTTCTAATTATTGAACAAATATAATATTTCTTGTTCTGGAAAATTTAATATCTTTTGATCTTTTTTTCGCAAAATAAAGATAATAATAATAATAATTAAAATTTTAGCGTATATGATGAAAAATTTTGTTGTGACTTTTTCGCTGTTTATTAAAACTCTTTGTATCGTTATTTGTGGGAATAAAAATAATTTCAAAAATTTAAGATATTGATGATATTTTATTTGAAAATTTTTTTTTAAATCACTTTTATTTGCTTTTATTGTTTTTGACATAGTTGGATTTTTTCGAGATGAAAACAGGCTGAGGCTTCAACCGCAAGCACCATATGTAAAAACTATAGTTTCGTAAAAACGTAATCAAGTAAGTGTAGTTCTTTATGGTTTCGAGTCCTCATTTTTTTATTTATTTATTTTTTTATTTATGATTGCAATTGCAATGAAAAAATAATTATCATCAATCCTATTTATTTTTTTAATTTTTCAATATTTTTAAATGTTAATTATTGTATATATAATGTTTTTTTTGTTTTATATTTTTTGTGTATAATATCTACTAATTACATACAACTGAATAAAAAAAACTATTTTTTATGTGGTTTAAAATGCATGTTAAACCAAAAAATTTGGTTTGGCCTGTATTTACATGATTATCTGATGTAATCATAATCAAGAAAAAAATAAATAAAATAAAAAGTTTGGTTTATCATAAATTTATGCAATTTTCTATTTACTCTTTTATTCTATATATTTGTGTTTATATTTTTAATATACATTTATAAAATAATGTTATTTAATAAAACTATATGTTAATATATAATTTCTACTTAAATGTTTTATTTTTAGCGCTCAAAAATTATTGACTTCATTTAGTTTATACGAATTCAGTGAATTTTTTTTAACATTATTTAATCAAAAAAAGTATAAATTTTCTTGATTTTTAGGCTTCCAGAAGTATGTTTTTTAATTATAAGCTTTGTGACTTGAAGGGAAATATACGAATAAAACGAAATTACGCTCTTTGTTGTTGGCGTCGTTATGGTTTTTATAATTTGGATTTTTTTTAATCAGCTTGAATAATAAAGTCAGCTTGAATAATAAAGTAGTAAGTTAATATGAACGGCACTTCTGACAATATTACGAATGAATTTTTAATTTCTAACATTTAAACACCTGTTAAAATTATGAATATTCGTTTCTAAGGTTAAAATTTTATCATACTTATTATTTGCATTCATATGAATATAATAGATAAAAATGCTGGAAATTTTAATTAACTTTTTGAATAATTTTATTAACATTTTACTTAAAAACATTATAATTTTTATTTGGTTATGAAAAACTGAACAATTATTGAGATTTTAATATTTATTTTTGATAATAAATTAGATCAGTTTAGAACATTATTTTCAAAAGCTCATTTATCAGAATCCAAGCAAATTACAACCACTTCTTACAGTTCTACTTGCGATTCATATTTGCAATTTTTAAAGGGTGGTTTTGACTTCTGAGAATAGCTTCCCTATTTCCTCTTCACACCTTTAGAACAATTAAATATTTGTAATTGTAATTTTATTTTTATTATTTAAACAATTTCCTTATTTAAAATTATTTATAATTTACTTAGCTCATTTAATATTTATATCTATAGTGTTCTTTAAATTATTTTCAAACCATTCATGTATATACTTTATAAAATGTACATATATTACTATAATTATGTATTTCAGGTAGCTTATAATTAGATTTCTTGCTCCTTTATATTGATAATAATAAAAATAAAAATATGCAAACATTAGAACGCTTAAACAAAATTAAACAAAATTGTCATTAATGAAAATACATATATTTCAAATATTTTTTAATTAATAAATTCAAGCTTCAAATAGAAAAAGATTTTCGTCTGACAGCTATTTATATTACGTGATTTTTTATACTCCTTTTCATATTCAAATATAAGGATCCTCAAATGTGGCATCAACTCTTTTTACTACACAATAGTAGTGAAGAATTAAAAATTCTTAATTTTATGTTGCAATTAAGCGGAGGATATTCTGATTTTGAATGGAGAATTAAACAAACAAATATTATTTTTTTTTATTCTGTCTGAAAATTTTCAAATTAAATTTTATTTAATTTTTTTTATCTATATATTTCATTTAAGCTGGAAGAAATGAAAATAAAAAATGAGAACAAGAAAACGAACTAAAAAATTATAATTTGAATATTTTCAAATATTTATTTTAAAATTGTTTTTATTATAAAATATATAATATTATATTTCCGGTTATCAGTATTGTACCATAATAAATGGAGAGTGGCACAATAACCTATTTTAATCTTATGAATATTTGATAACTAAGCCAAAAATTGCTGTTTTCCCTAAAAAACAAAACCTCTTTCTTCTATATAATGTTTGAATATATTATACTAAAAAATTTTATAATAATCAAGAACATTCATTTATGTCTTCTTCATTTAATATTTCATAAATTATTTAGATACGTACATATATTACATTTATACATATATATATATTAAACTTTATATATTTAAATATGTTATACTATATATATAATATATATGTATATTTTGCTTGCTAGAGAAATCTTCCTTTCAATTTATTCAGTATTATTATTATATTAATTTTAGAAGGAAATTATGTTTTAAACATAAATGAAATTATGGTTTAAATTTTATACTTTTATCACCTAGATATATATAAAAATAAATAGTTCAATTTATTTTGTAATTTGTTACAGGAAAGTGTAAAAATATACAAGAGTATTTATTTATTGTGGCTTCAAGCTATATGTTTGACTTTAAGTTATTCAAATATTCCGAAATCAGAGAGAATATTTTAGAAAGAACTGCCGTTAAATGTGGTAAAAGTTTTGAAAATATAATCTTGATAATTTTTCAAAATAAAGAAATAAAATAATTTTCCAAGAATTTCTTTCATTTTTCATTAGTTAAATAAGTCTAATAGTTGGATCTCAAAAAATATAATTTTGTGGAATTTCTATTTATTTTCAGGTTAATTATTAAAATAAATTCCAAAAATGATAGCAGTGTATCTGGGATTTCAATAACTGCTATTTTACCGGATAAAGTTTTTAAATGAATTTTTAAAAGAATTTAAAAATTGTATCAATTTTCGAAATTTGTATTTCTGACGAAAAAGATTAATTTAGTTATTTATAGATCGAATAAATTTTGTAGATTATACAATCATACATTATTCATAGGTAGAAACAATTTAACAAAAAATGAAAGTAGGACGTCAAAAATAGTATGATGCGATTCTGTTTAACTAAAACGACGATGATTTTTTTTTTAATCTTAACTTAATAAAACATTTTTTATAATTCCTTTTTTATTCAAAAACTTTTCCTTTTTTTTTAAATAAAAATTAAAAAATAATAATAATAATAAAAAATTTAAATTTGCAAAATAATTTTTAGAATTGCTTAATAGTGTCAGAAATGACAATTTTTGAGACATAAAAACCCATTGAAATAATGCAAATCGTTTTTTCAAAAATAAAATTCGGTTCCGTATGACAATTATTGAAAACCCTAATTGGTAACAAAAATACACCTCACTAAATTTTTTTTATTTTTTTTTTTTGTTATTAATAGGTATATTTTAAATATGAAATTCAATTTATGCGACCTTATCTATTCAATTTACATAAATGGAAAACATTGATTTTCAAGAAAATTTTCATAATTTTCTTTTCTACTTTATTTTAGTTGAACAAAAAGGCAAATATATTTTCTATAACACATATAGTCTCGGAAAAATGGGGTTACGGAAGATAAAATTATTTGACTTTTTTGGTTATTATTATTATTTTTTTTTTGTTTGATTTTATTTTGGGAAAAGAAAAGTACACCTATCATTTTGGGTAGAAAATGGTTTTATAATTGAAAATTATTATTTTGGTAATAAATTAAGAATTCTTATGTTTTCATATTGATAAGAATAAGAAAGAATTATTTATTTAAGTGAAAAAAAAAAATAGTTGTATTTAAGAGAAATTGAAAATTAAACTAAAAAATATTAAAATATCATAAATAAGTATTTATAAATTTAAAAGCAATTATTGTTAAAGTTGAAAATCATCTCTTTTCCAGAAGTTATACCTAACATCCCAGTAAATATTTGTTACAGGGTAATATTACCAGGATATTTAATCGATTGTGTTTTGCCCGTTTTTACTGGGTTTGTCTATATATTTGTTCAAATTTTATGGTTTATGGAACGCGTCTTGTTGTTAAAATCGAAAAAGAAAAAAATTGTTTTTAAAATAAAAAATTAAAAATTATTAAAAAATTTATAAAAAAAAATTAATTAAAATAAAAAGTATTTTAAATTTAATTAAAATACTTAACAAGTACAAAAAAAATTTCAAATTTCAAAAAAGTAAATAAAATGTTCAACATTTATTTTTTTTTCTTTTATTTCATTTCGTTTTCGTTTCGTTTCTTTGGGGGATGGAAATAAGGCCGCAGGAAATAAGGCCGCGACGTTTTTTTGTTGCGGTCTTATTTCATTTTGAAAAATGAAATAAGGCCGCGAAGATTTTTTCGCGGCCTTATTTCGTTTTTCAAAATGAAATAAGGCCGCGAAAAAATCCTCGCGGTCTTATTTCATTTTGAAAAATGAAATAAGACCGCAAAAAATTCCTCGCGGCCTTATTTCGTTTTGAAAAATGAAATAAGACCGCGACAAAAAAAAACAATTATTCGGAGGGCTAATTTCGTTTTTCAAAATGAAATAAGGCCGCGAAAAAATCCTCGCGGCCTTATTTCATTTTTCAAAATGAAATTAGCCCTCCGATTAATTTTTTTTTTTGTCGCGGTCTTATTTCATTTTTCAAAACAAAATAAGGCCGCGAGGAATTTTATGCGGTCTTATTTCATTTTTCAAAATGAAATAAGACCGCGAGGATTTTTTCGCGGCCTTATTTCATTTTTCAAAATGAAATAAGACCGCAACAAAAAACCTATCGCGGCCTTATTTCCCGCGGCCTTATTTCACTGCGCCCGTTTCTTTTTTATTGAATGACCAGGTAAAGATAACTGGTAGACTACCCGGTGCCAATATCAGGTAATCACTGGGTTTTTCTAACCTAATATTAACAGGGTTTTCACCTATAAAATATTTACTGGGATATTGTCTTAATTATTACGAAAAGCCTCATATGAGGCTTAGATTTTATTGAATTATCTAATTATATAATATTTAATGAAAATAATTTTACAATTTATAAATTCAATTAATTTTTTCGGAGGAAACCCTAATCTTAAAAAAAAATAAATTTTTTTCATTACATTTGGTATATAACTTATGAACTCTAAGTTTTTATTTTTCTATTTAATATAAAATATGGTTATATTTTTCAAATAAAAAAAAGTTTTTCCATTTTAAATAAGATTGGAAAGCAAAAAAAAAATTAGTTTTCGATTTGAATTTATTTTTCTTTACAAGTTCTTTTTCCTTTAAAAAAAATTAAATTATTTGTATATGAATTTCTTGCTGTTATTTTGTTACAATTTTGTTGCTATATAGATTAGACTTTTCTGCTTTTGACTTTTGATGTTTAACTAAATGCACTAAACAGGAAAGCCCAAAATTTGGATGTCTTTGGCATATTGATTTTTGAAATATGTCTTAAGATTAATTTATAGTTCTGTTAAGGCAATAAAATAAATTGCAATACGTAAGTCTTAAAAAAATTTCAAAATTGATTGTGACGCTAAAAATATTAGAAGTTTAAAATTTCATTTATAACCTCGGAAGTCGATAATGTGTCTTTTTTTGTTATAGTGGATTATGGTCAATATTGTATTTCCAAAAAAAAAAAAATTAATTTATGCATATTTTAATTTCACCACAAACTCGTGAGCGTCAAAGTATAACATTAGGTTCAAACATAAAATTATTTTTATGGAATTATTATTGTCAACCAAATGTTTTTGGTTTTAATTATAATTTATTTAAAATCTATTTAATGTCCTGTTTTGTTTACTGCGTAGGAAAAAATTCGAACTGCACTATTTTTGATGATGGCTTTTATAATACAATCAAACTTTTACTTCAGAATTCCCACTGTAACGACTTATTTGCTTAAAAAACTAAAGAAAACCTTATAGTTTTTAAAGAAAATATGGAAAAATATTATCACATTTTCTATCCATAATAAAGCATCACACGTTTTTTTTTTTTTTGCATTTTCTTCGTAATTTTCTTCCAGAGATGAAAAATTTTAAATTGGAAAGTTTCTACTTAGATTCTGCAAATATGGTGTATGCCAAATCAATCTTAAAAAAAAAAGAAGAAAAATAAATAAATAGAAATGAAAACAAAAATAAACAAATAAATGAGTATTTGGTGTTGCCAACGTAAACACAACATATCTGTAATTGAAAATTAAAATAAAATATATTAAAATATTATAAATTGAAAATTGTATTTTTAATTTACATAAACAGAAAATAATATTCTAACTATTAATCTTTTTGCCCATAAATACGATCATAATGTTTGTAAAGAGTTGGTTGGCTATATGCTATATTACACCGAATATTTTCTTTATTTTGACAAAATTTTTAATTTTGCAGCTTTCAGTTTGATAAGTCATTCCAAGTAGAAATTATTAATACAATTTTTTTTTGCTCTTATGATTGGCCGTCTTAATGTCATAACAGTTAGTATGACATATATTCATATTCTATGTTGTTATCGCATGCCTTCGGTTTCGAACTATTTTCACAATAATTTTAAATTGAAACTGAAACACTATTATCTTTATTAAAAAAAAAAAGGAAGGAGTACATGATGTAAAAGTGTAAAATACTTTTATACTTATTTTTTTTTTATATCCAACTGAAATATGAACATTTTTTTAACTATATCATTTTTCCATTTATTATAAAATTCCAATTTACAAATCTTTCGTTTTATTTTTTTTTTATTCATTTTTTCTCGAAATATTTTCAATACAATATTGGAGAAAAAAAATACAAAAAAAAAAAATTTAAATATGTTTTTACAATACTTGACAGTTTTATTGCATATGAAAAAAATATGTTGCATATATCTTTTAATTTAACAGATACTTTTAATCAATGCATTAAAAATTATTGAAAAATAAAATACAAAATTTTTTATTATTTATTTTTGATAATAATTTTTAAAATTTGCATTGAAGTTTTAAATTGAGTATTAAATAATTTTGAAGTTTTCTTTTGATACGGAAAAATAATTTCGCGAAAAAGCTGCATTAAGTAATAAGTTATTATAATGTTCTGTCTTGGCAACACTACGTGTTACCTATTAAAATAAACTTACAGTTTTTTCGAATTATTGGCTTTTCCTATTTCCACGAGAAGGAAATATTAAAATACTATTTTTTTTTTTTAAATAAAGAAAAATCTTAACCTTGATCTTATGTCATAAAATTTTTGTGTGTCCTTTTAATTTAATTTTTTTTTTATTATAAAATAATAAAATATTATTTGAAAATAAACTCATATAAAATTTATTAAAACCTGTCAGTATAAATTTAGGTTTTCTCACTTTTTTCTTTTTTTATTTGTTCTTTTTATATTTATTTTATTTTTTTTTTGTAAAATTTTTCTAAAAGAAAGTTTATTAAATATTTACGAATTTTATTTTATGATTTGTTAAATGTTTTCCTAATAAAATTTATGATTTATTTTTATTTTTTTCCTTTCATTTTAGTTTTTTTTTTTTGTTTTTGAATAAATTATTCAGTTCCGTAAGAATGCGCCCAATAATTTATCGTAAGAAAATCTTAAGGTGACCTTTTATGAATTTTTGATGGTTTCTTGTTGAAATTTTTGTTTTTCTACTTAATATGGGAGAGAATAATTTTAGAACTATGTTATACTGTTCGACTGTGTATTTATTTGATAGTTTTTGCTCAAAATTTTACAAATTTTTTACAAATTTTTCATAAATACTCAAGTACTGTATACAATTTTCATGTGACTTTATGAGCTTTAAATAAATTCATGGTACTGTTGTATATATGTTAATATGACTGGACTTTAATAAGAAGATATGCAAAATATCACAATTTAAAGTACAAATATAAGATATTATGTTGTTATTTTATAAATCCTTATACACAGATAGTTATATTAATAATAACCCATTGAACTATTATTTTTCTTGAAGCATATTATGAAAGATCATAAAATTAAATTTTCGGAATAAAAAAGAAAACTAATTAAAGTTTTTTCAAACTGCAATGGTCTATATTTTTCCTTTTCTTAAATAAAAATTCTTCATATTTCATTTCCCAAAATATATTATACCATGTTATTTTTTGCTCTAAAATATCTTAAATTAAAATATTTTTATGAAATTAAAAAATATTTTTCGTTTATTTATATACTTTTTTAAGCTTTGGTACTTTCAAAAATAATCCCAAAAGGAAATTTACTGCCAACCATAAAAAAGTTATGCTCAACAGCAAGTTTAAACCGTGTTCCCGATATTGCCCCAGACATTTTCTTAAGTAACTAAGCAGAGAGATAGCTATAATTGTGTAAAAATGGTTAACTATAGGGAGTTTCCTTTTTCCTCAAGCTGTAAACAATATACAATGTGAAAATAAAATGGGTACTGATATACACTTATTAAAAAAATAAAATGGGTACTGATATACACTTATTACATCCATTACTAAATAAAGAATAAATATGGAGATTTTTGTACAACTACGGAACATTAAATTAAATAAAGAACTGTGGAAACTAGAAACTTTATCGTTTCTTAAGCTGTATTTACAATTTTTATGTTATAAGAGTATATTAAATTATAATAATATTTTATTAATCATCTGATAACAGTAACAACAATAAAGCAATGAAATTCTTCTTTTTTTATAAAATTTTATGGCTAAAAATTTTTTTATTGACTTATGTTTTAGTTACATTATTCTGCATGATATTTCTCAGACTATGTATAATTATTTTATCCTATGTAAATATATATGCATATAGTACAAACAAAGGTATATTATATATATTATGTGTGAAACTACATTTTATATCTGATTTTGATAAATTTTATTTCTCAATGAAGATTATCGTCTTGTATACTATAAGAAAATTATTTCAGAATTTATGCAAATTTTGAAATTTTCTTTTATATGTAATAATTTTATTATCTTGTGTATTTTTATAATTCTAGAATATATAGTTTTAAAAACATATTATTTAAATGCAAACATACAAAATTTAATCCTAAATAAACAAAATAATAAAATTGTAAGTGCTTCTTAGAGATATCTTGTAATTTTACAGATTTTATATATAAAAAAAAATTCTATACAAATATATTTTAATTACTGCATTTAAAATAATGTTATTTGAATTTTATGTTTTTTAAATTATGAATTTGATAAAAACTAAGTTAAATATATTTACAGAATTCAATCAAATATTCGAATATTGCTGCAAGTAGGATATGAGACAAGAAATTATTATGTTTAGCCAATTAATTCAGAGATTTCGACAACATAGGTGTGTTTAATTTGAAGGTAGCACTGCCATCATGAATTTATTTTAGTCGCAAAATTAAGACCTTATAATTTGGGCTAAATTATCATAAGATTTTGTGTTTTATATTGCTTTTTACATCATAAAAACACGCGAAATGAGAAATATGATAAAATATGAAAATTCTTTCAAATTATTTAATTTCCGTAAATGAAAAGCATAAGTTGGGAAGGTAATAAAAATAATCCAAAATACTTAGCGCATAGGGAAAAAAAATTGTTTTTTTTTATGTGTATTTTGCAATGAATTCTACTAAACCTCTAAAATTTTCCCTTGAATAATAATCAAATAATTATAACTAAGATTTCAAACGTTTTCTTAATATAATTAAGAAATATGTAACAAAACGTGTTAATTTTCTCATTAGACAAGATACACAATAAATGGATTGACAAGAAATCCTATAAATGGCTTAGAAAGATAGCTACACTTCTATTATCTTCTCTATTATTTCTGAAAGACATTTTTATTAGCCTTTAATTTAAACAATATTGATGTTTTGAAGTTACCCTAGCCCTTTGTCCCAATATTAGGTATATAAGTAGTAACAACAATTTTAAATCTATGTAATATACATTCTCAATAATTCATCGGCAGTATATAATAATTAAAATACCAGATATGTGATATTAAGTGAAAAAAAACTTTCTATAATGAAAAGTACAGAGTTAGAGTATCAATAGAAAATCGCGAAAGATGTAGGAAATGTATAATTCGAATATCTGTACTTTTAAAAAGTTATTGAATTATATTTTCAATAATTTCATAAGGTTTCAGATTTAATGTAACGATTGTTTCAGCTGTTGTATATATTAAAATCGTAAGTATAAAACTTGAAAACTTCAGGAAACGAACATTACTAAAATATTCTTAATAAAATTTCCTTGCCTTAAAGCTTCAAAATTTATAATTTTTTATATTACTATTTCAATTAAGACATAATATAATTATTAAAATTTTTGTTTAATCATTTTGTAGGAGTATACAGGTACATAATCATTATTATTATTTGAATCATAATAATACTAAATATATGTGCAGTATAAAGAAAGACGTCAAGTATGTATATTTTATATAAAACAAAGAGACTTTTTGACAGATTCAAATTTTTTCCTTATACTTAAAATATATGGTAATTTTTTACAACAGAAAGTAGAAAGGTTTCATGTAAATACTTTAAATTAAAATCTTGTTTTGAATAATAACCATTTTATTTAAATATGCCATAAACATTACAGTTTTTCTTTCCTTCTCCTTCTTATTATCAAATTTATTCTTTTGCTTCATAAAATTTAACAGGAAATAAATTTTTAAGCCTAGTAAACTGTCAAGGTTAAACACACATAATGAGTTCATTTTTGAAACAGCAAAAGGAGAAATAAAAAAAAAGGTTTATCCTTTTTTTTTTTTTTTTAATTTTTTTCATTGGTGCGTGTTTTTGAAGGATAAGACAGATTAAAATTTAAAGAATTCACGAAAGAAATGTCGAATTTCTTATTTGAAAAAAAAAAAAAAAACTCAAGTTTAAAAATCATGGCATATTTATAATTTGATTAAAGAAAGGGTGACATTATATTGCTTTTTGACTTTTATTATATATAAAATATAAGAAAGTTTAAAGACTGAAAGCTTTATTAGGAAAGATTAAATATTTTAACTAAATGAACATTATTATACTTTAATTTCTTAAATGTGACTGCTTTCGAATTCAATTGAAGTGAGATTCAGAATATGTATATTATAAAGCGTATAATATTATAATAAACTTTGGTTGTAAAACGCTTTCAAAATCATAACACCTATTTTTAGCATTTATTGGCATTAATTCAATAAGTAGATGAAAATTGTTACATTAAGTTGACATACATTTATATTTAGTAAACTTCATAATTATACTTGTAGCCAGCCCTGTAAACATAAATCAAAAGTTTCGATAAATCATAAACGTTAGTTAAAATTCCATTGATGATTATGCGACAAAATATGAATGAACGAACAAAATGACGTTTATTTATTTAAGAGGAGAAACGAAAAAAAAAAATGAAAATAAAATAAAATCTGTTTTCCTTTTTCCACCAAGAACCATAGATAAATTTTCCCATAACAGCAAAATTATTTTGATGAAAACTTGTTTATTTTTATTTTTCAAACTTATTTATGTTATTCTGACAGAAAAGTATATAGTATAGTTAAATATAATAACGGGTAATTTGTTAAACGTAAATCTTATACGTCTACTTTCATTTTTTATAAAAGCAATTTTTCTAAAAATTTTCAAATTTAATCTATAATTTTTCGAAAGAAAATTAAAATATCCATCATCACTAGTCCATCATTATTATTATTTTTTTTTAAATTGTAGCTTAGTTACCTGGTATACGAACGACACAAAAGAAATATATAGTCGTTAAGAATGAAAGCTTTTTTTTAATTTTCCTATGACAGTGATAAGTAAGGCCCTAATAATAAAGCTTCTCTCTAAAATATTCCATTTTTTTTTTTTTTAATTAATTGCTATTGCGTTTTCATTTCAAAACTAAACTATATAAATAAATTTTCAAAGAATTTCAGAAATCTCTCATAAAAGCAAATTCTTATTATCTTTCAACTTTTTGACAACACAACATACGGAGTATAATCTTTTTACTTTGAAAAATACATTAAATTCTGTTATTTTTTTTTTTTTTTTTTTTTCATTCAACTAGATATTTATGTTGTGAAAGATATTTTCATTAAATTACATTTTTTTTTTTCTCCTTTTCTCTCTTAAATTTTGTTTTCATACCAACTATTTTTCCAGAGATTAAGATAAATGTTTGAAACAAGTGAAAATGATTTTCTTTAATAACATTGATGTTATCACAGGTTCTGGGAAATTTAAAACGAACGTGCAGATTTTTTTTAATTAAAGATGAAATTATGATTAACATAAAGATATAAGGTGTCAAAGTTGATTGGCATGAAATTATTGCGCCTAAAAATGTCAGTATTTTATATTTTTTTTTCGTATGAAAATGAGATTTTAAGAAAATATTAATATCGTAAACAAAGAACGAAAACATATTTTGTTTAAGGAAAATTTAGAGAAAATACTTGTTTAATAAGCTGAGTTATAAAAATAATCAGTAAGAGATGGCTTTGATTTTGATAAATTCGGAAAGTATTCCCGGTTTGAAGACTGATTTTGAAAAAATACAGTATTTTAGGCTATGCGTTCCCTTATATATACATGCTCAACAAATATAGTGAAATATACAAGCAATACATACCAATAAAGAGCTTATTTTTAGAGAGACGGCAGTGAATATAAAAATAGTTTAAGTAAAACTTTTAAGTTTAATTTGGCAGTTTAACTTTAATTTCGCATCTATAAATATAAATAAAATCGATATTTTAAAATTAAACTATGAAATGAATTGAAACAAAAAGTTTGAAAAATTAAAGTAAAACATTGAATGAGTCTTCTTGTCGTTCAAAAAGGCGGAATAAAATGTTTCGGTTTTTTTTTTTGCCAACAATTATTGTAATTAAATTCTCTATTCCAATCACAATTCAATGAATAAAATTTTTAGCAAAGTTTTCATAAAAAAAAAAGAAAAAAAGTAATAATAATATTGAATTAAACTTTTTGCTAACTTTCAACGTATATATTCAATACTCGATTGGGAATAAAATAAATTTCTAGAATTATGTTTCCCAGTTTTACTTCTTTTTTTTTTTCGCTTTCACAAAATTACAGTTTGAAAATCATATACGAAATATTTTCATTTTTTTTATTTTTTCATGTAACTTTTTCAATAATACTCTTAAATTAAATGTGTTGCCTTGAACTACAATCAGCATTGAATTATTATTTACACTTTTTCACAAATGAATCCAATCAAGCTTTTCTAGTTTTCAATCCCAAAAGACTTCTATCAAAAAATTCTAATAATAAATAAAATTTAAATATGCTAGAGCTAAATTGGAAAACTTTAACATTCTTAAATTCCATATATACTACTAACTGATATTATTGTTGTTAGGAACAAAAATATTGGGATCTAAAATGAAATTATTTAGAAGGCTGAAAGAATATGATATTAAAGAAAATTATTGAATTCATGGGTAAGTATCGAAGATTTAATTGCAGTTGTTTCGAATCCGAACTGTTTCTAATCCGAACTGAGCTCATACAAATCAAACCTTATTGTAGATGTGAAATTAAGAACGACTGAACATGAGAATTATTTTTTTTTAAATAATATTAAAAATACTTAAACTTCCAGGCTTTTACATTTTTGACATCATTGTTTAGGCTCGCATATATACTTAAAAAGTCAATAATTTTGGTATTTTATATATAATTTTTTTCATTTAAATGTAACATTAAATATATTTTGTTCAATGAAATTAAGTACATATACTTTTATTTTTATTTGTTCCAAACAAAAATTTCAGGTTAAGCATCTAGTATTGTGAATAAATTGCCCTTAGCTAGAATTTTTTTTTTGTTGCTATTTTTGTGTAGTATGTACACAAAAAGTGTAAAACGCAAAACTAATGAAAAAGTCCAGAGGTCTTTTTTATATGTGTTCAAAAGTTTATTCAAAATTCATTTTGAACTTTTGTATTTAGAATTCGACACATTTGATAAAGAACTTTTTTGTTCGATATTATATATATAAGTATATTTTTTTTTATAATATTTTTAATAAAAAAAACAATTTTTTTTTTATTTATTTATATATACTTACACATAAATGTACGTACATACTTACCATATATATAAAACAGATGAAAATAAACCATTTTTAGGAAAGCAGGAAAAGTTTTTAAACAAATATTTTTTTTTTTTTTTCATTTCTTTAAACTTGAGGAAAAAATGTTATGGCGAAAGAAATATGTTTTTAACAATATAGAGTACAACACTTATTATTATACCGATGGTGCATAGCACGTACCTGTTATTACATTGTATAATGAAATTATTAATTAACTAAAAATAGTGTTATATTAATAAATTACACAATAAAAATTATTATTATGTTAATTAATATTTGCAACAAATTGGGTAATTTATATCCATCATTTTATTTTTCAAAAGTTTTTATAATCTTTGGCTTTATTCAGGTTGAACTAATGTACATAATTATCTCAAAATATATAATTATATAGATAGCAAGTACGTCCGTCATTGCAAAAATTCAGTCACTAATACTTGAACAGAAAAAAATTAAAAAAGAAAATTATGAATTTATTCCGGTTAGTGTAAGACCAACATCAAATGTACTGTGATCTTGGTGTTTTTCAAAGCTGTTCAACATTTTCACCAAATAAAATTAAAATATAACGAACTAGGTCTACAAATATACTCTCATTTATTAACAAATTTATTTATCTTTTTCACGGCAAGAGAGATTTTTTTTTAACTAACTTTTTGTACATAAGAATATGTGTGTGAAAACTCATACTAAAACGGTATATAACATAAAGATAAGTATGTACAATTTATTACACATTTTTCAACCCTGCTAATACCACAAATTTTTCTATCTTTTTTTTTGGAAATTTTCTAGCTTATTTTCTATTAAATTGAAGTCATAAAAATAATTTGCAATATATAAGAATGGCGAATAAATAAGAAATTTAATTAAGAAAAAAATAAAGGATCTTTTTAGTACATAATATTAAATAATGTGGTTTATTATGCCAAAATAATTTCATTCATTTATGCTTATGTTTAATGTAGAAAAATTACAATTAATGTTAATCATTCCAAAAAAAAAAAAAACAAGAAAAGAAAAAAGAATTCAATTACACCAACTACTTATGAAAAGAAAATTTGATAAAAAAAAATAAAATTCTTTTAACGTTCTTAGAAAAAAATAAATTTTAATATTTCTAAAGCTTAAGAAGATAAGCCTTAAAAGTAGGAGATTTTGATGGAAAAAAAAAATTGGATTTTTTTTATTTTAAATCAGTTGACTTCTGACTATGATTAAATGAAGAAATATCCGGTTTTTACACATCAACCGTTCAGACTAAAAGATAAACTGTACGATTCCCAAGCCCTCTAACATTTAAACACCCTATAGTCTATTTTATTCATAAAATTTTGTTTTTGAACTCATTGTTATTATATGATTGTGGTATATTAGTTTTTGGCATTTCGGTATGTAATTATTAAGTTAAACCAAAATTATTATGCTGAGATTATAAAATAATATTGTTGTTTTTCAATTAAGTATATAAATATGTATTTAAATTGTATAAATTTTATATAAAATATATTATTGAAATAATAGCATCAGCTATATAAGATTTTGTTATAATACACAAAAGGTTAACATTATCGATGAAAATTTATCGTATACGTACTTGAAAATAGCTATACCTGTTACACTTTGATTATTTATTATCAAAAGAACTCTATTTAAATTTAAGATGCAATTATATAATTACATATTTTAATCCTTTTGAAAATTATTTTAATAATATGTATGTATCTGTTAGATAATATATTTTATTCAGGCATATAAGATTAATTTTATTATAACAAACCATCATAATAACTATATATAGAATTGGATTAACTCCAAATTGTTACAAATTCATCAAGAATATATTGTCGGTATTATGTCTCAATATAACATATCTGCGAAACAATATTTTCGAGAAAAATCGTGTTTTTTTTTTAGAACTGAAGATTTCAAAAGAAAATTTCGATTGTATAGCTGTTCCGAAAACTTTATTTTAAACGATATTCTAGAAAACAAAACTAATATTGCTACTAACTAATACTTGGAACAAAAAAACAATTAACTTGATTTAAACATCCATCCTCCATCTGTAGTTTTATATCCCTAACTTGTATAATGTTCACACAACAAAATTTTGATATATCTCGGCTTGTATATGAACTTGCAATATGTAAGAATGTTGTTTTATGTAACGAGAACTTAAAATGTACTAACGAATATAATTTTTTTTTTCAATTTTGATTTTTAATTTTCTTTTTTTGATTTTATAAATTTTGATTCCATTTTTCAAGGTATATCAAGAGATTTTAAGATTTAAAACAAGAAAAAAAACTTTCAATTCTTAATGAATAATTTAAAAATTTAATGAATCTTTATTTTCCATACATCAAAGATTGTACCTAATATAGAATAAAATCTTAGCAAAATTAACTTTTGAATTTTTCTTCTTTCATTGGAAAACTTTATTTTATAGTCAAATAGAAACAAAATAAAATAAAAATAATAATATTCTTGTAGGCGTTTATCGTAAATTTATTCCAAAAAAAAATTTCAAAAATAATGATCTATATACCTACAACAAAAATAGAAAATTTAAAATCAAGTGGGAAAATAATTTTCTTCTTGATTGAATTTTATTTATTATTCTCTAGTCCTAAATGTCTGGGCTAAAACACATATGAATTTAAATTTTAATACAACCTAAAGTAAATTGTAAATTATCTTAAACAATATATTATTTGTAAATACAACAAACATTTTCATATATTATTCTTAAATTATTTTAAAATAAATTATTTTGTTGGCAGAAATGTTAATGGGGCAAGCAAGTAAATTCATTGGAATCAAAATAAAACAGAGATATACATGTATATATTTTTATCTATAAGGATTTGTCAAGATTGCTTCAATAATATGAGCCAAACTAAATGCAGGACATCAAAAAGTATTGAAATAAATTGAAATAGATATAGATTTGTGTTAGATTGAAATAAAAACATATTATTTCTAATTATTTACAATATTTAAATTACAATTATAGAAAAACAATAAATTATTACGAATAGTTTATGTTTGAAATGAAATAAAAATAAAGCTTTATTTTTTACAGAATTTTATTTTTATTAAACTTTACATTAATATGTCAATATTCTGACGACTTAAAATCTAAAATTCTTTCATAGATTATAAAAAAAACTTTTAAGCATATTATAGAAAACAGAGTAAGTCAATGAAAAAATAAAATCAAATTAAATAAATTTAATTTTTATGGTAAATTCTTTTATCTCTATAACTATGTAATGTATTGTATGTAATACACATAATGTGCAGAATATATCTCATCATGTATTATATATTATACATATAAATTTTAAAATGTTATAATTTTAAATTAATAATTACTTATATGGATATTATGTACATATATATTATAAATAATGTAATTTATAGATTTTTTTTTGCATTAATTCAAATCAAAATTAATATACCTAATGTAATTATAATTTATGCTATTTTCGAATTATTTACAGTATATATGTATGTACCTACAAAACACATAGTATTTTGCAATAATCATTCAAAATTAAGTAAACATCAGCTTTTGCCTAATTGAGCAAATGATAAATTTTAATTTTAAATTAAAATACAAAACAAAATGAAATTATAAATTTAACTTAACTAGTGTGTAGAATAACATAATATTTTAAATATATGTAGTTTTCTATATATTGGGAAAAATTAGTTCTAATTGAATACAAGAAAAATAATATTTAAATTAAATTGATATGTTCAGAATAATGTTTTTTTTGGCTTTATAATCAATTTAATTGTACTTAAAACAATACCTCATAATAAGGAATCTTAAGATCTTATATATTTTATACATATATCGGAAAGCCTATTTGCCTTGGTTATTATGATTATTTTAATTTTTACAGAAATTTTTATCAAACAGTGTGTACTAAACTTCAGCTCTGTGAAAAGATTGAATTAAAAAATAAAAAGGATTTCAACTTTTTTTGATACTTTCTACCTAATACTTGTGTAATTTTAAGTTTAACAAAAATTTCATTTTTATTTCATATTTTTTTTGTATAAATAAATAATAACATACCATTAAAGAAATATAATTAAGAAAAATTGTCCGTAGCAAAGAAAAGTCTACTAAATGTTTCTTTATTTATTTTATTTTTATTTTATTTTTTTTTTTTTTTCATTTCTATTTTATTATATTTGATTTAATCTCTGGAAGGATATTAATTTTCTCCTTATTCTTCAACTTCAATAGTTGAATATTTATCCAGCAGCGGATGTAATAAAGAAAATGTTTGTGACAGTTTTGTTCAACCTCAATGGTTATCGTTTCAATTGCATTAAGCTCCAGACGTGATAGTTTTTTTTTTACTTAACTTTCTTTATTTTTTAAGGAAAAAAAAAAAAAAAAAAGAATCTCCTTTTTTTTCCAATAACCGCAAGAAGGAAATCTATAAAAGATTTTTCTCTTAACTTAGAAAAATGTGTGTAGAAAAAAAAAAAAAGGAATTCTGAAACAATCTTTATTGATGGCATTTCAAGAAATTTACGACAGAAATAAAAGAGGTGAAAATTATTTGTTATTATATCATTGGAAGCAGTGTTTTTTGTGATGAAAATTCTATTAAAAAGATTTTACATTTGGATTGCAGAGATTATATTAATCTATAATTTAGATTTTTTTATTTTTCAAACTATGAACTATTGCATACTAGCATGTTGATATTGTTTATTTGTACTATACTTAGGTTCTGACGACAATTATATGTAACAAATATTAATTAAAATGCATAGTATAAATATTGCACAGTGCAGTTAAATGTAGGATTTCTAAAGTTTGAGAAAAGTTTTTCAACAATATTGTAAAGTTACCGCGAATCCAGGATATGATATGAATATGTTACAGTCACAAAACTACTACAGAAATATAGTAAATTTTTATATTAAAATTTAAATTCATAAAACCAAATTCAAATAACAAGCTTAAAATATAGACTATATACATTTATGTGTCTGGAAATTTTGAAAATAAAGTTAAATTATTTCATCGTAAGCTTTTTACTGCAGTAAAAGAAACCTTGTCTTCAATCTAAAGATCGAAAAACAAAGAAATCCAAAGGAATAAAATATAAATATATAAGAAATAATTCTTCTTTTTTTTTTTTAGATTTCACTCTATATATGTATATTCTCATATAATATTCTGGGACTAAAATTGGGAAATATACCATTATGGTTGAAAAGTTTAAATTTAAAAACATATAAAATTTATTTTATGCTTGCTGAAATGTACCTACTAATTTTTATATACGAATTTTTTTTTTATTTTTATTTTTAGGGTCCTAGATTAACAGCAAAAAAGGTAAAAAGGTAATGAAAAAAAAAAAAAAAAAAGTATTTATCAATTCAGCTCAACATTAAATTGACCAAAAAATAAAAACTTTATGGAATTTGATCCCCAGGTAAAAAACAAAAAAAAGTTTAATTCTCATTTTTGCAAAGATCTTAATCTTTATAAGGATTAGTTTCTAAAACAAAAGCTAAAGAAACTTATTAGGGATTTAAAATAGTTTCATAATTTTTCTAAATTTAGTCATAATACTCATAATATAGTGCCGGAATATTAAATCGAAGTCAATATTATGAAATTTTTTTTTAGATTTATGTGTCGGACGCTGTTGATGAAATTATTTGCAGGGCTACATATTCGTTAATGATTCGTTTATCTCATGTCTAAAACTGAAAAAAAATAACTAGTACCTAAGTACACTTAAGCTTTTTCGTGAATTGAAAGGCAATTTGATTTGTAATTGACGAAAGCAACGTTCTTTTGTTCTACATTCCTAAATCTAAAAGTTTAATTTTGTGCGCCAAAAATATAATATTTTCAATCTTTTGCTGACTTAAGATTTAAAAATTACTACCACGTTTAAAAATTTGTCAGAGAAAGTTTTTCTTGTTTTGTCAACAAGCAAATATAAAAGGACATCAAAAAATTACAAAATAGTTTTATTTTATTTTTTATTTTTTTTTATTATTCAGGAAAAGGTAAAAAAAAACAAAACAAAAAAAAAAAAAAAAATTGGTCTTAACAATACTTTTTTTCTTTTGCGAAAAATAGATACAAAGCTTTATATAGGAAATTCCGATTTAATAACTACAGGACTTTTATTATTTAGAATGGAAAAAACAAAAAACAAAAAAGAAGAACACCTAAATTTATACTTCTTTGTCCTTTCTACGAGTATATATTTTGTTTTTTTTTTTATTACTTTCATTTTAATAGAGTTATTTCTTTAAGGGATGCGATATGAATTTTGGTGTGTATTTTGGGCTTTATCTTTTTTTTTTTCCAGCGGAAGATCACAAAAAAAAAAGTAACAAACTTTTTTATCCCCAAATGAAAACGTGATGTGTTTCAAATTCCTTTCTGTTTTTTTTTTTTTTTATATATTTCTTCCGTGATAGTTTCCTACTTAAAAATGTTTTTTGTTTTTTTTTTTTGTACTTTTAACGTTCTAATTTTATTTTGTATTCCTAAAAGGTAACCACTTTTATAAGATGAAATATTCATAGATTTTGGTTTTATAGGTTTTTTTTTTTTACTTTTTGTTTTTGGTTGCTATTACACTTGAAAAATTGTTTTTTTTTTTTGTTTTTTTTTTATATAAATATAATTGTTTGAAAAAAAAATTTTTATTGAGAATTTGGGAATAAATTTTTAGTGACCAACTTCAGTTTTGTTCATGAAATTTTAAAAATATTAGAATTGCATACCTGAAGGTGATTGAGTAGCTAAATCAAGATATTATGTTTCTGTTTGTATAAATATAATACCTTGTTGGAAATTTACACTTTCTGAAACTACCGTTCGCACTTGAGAAGTGGAAGAAATTTGACAATTCTAGAAAAAACATAAATAAAAAAAAAGAACAACTTTCTGTTACTTTAAAAAAAAATTTTATTATGAATTTTCATTAAACATTATTACATTAAGATATTTTTATCTATTACTTCAAAAACAAATACGGTGCCACAACTATATGAAACAATATATACTTTCTATTCGACACTCTACAAAATCATAAAATGAATTTTATCGTAACATCTTTGATTTGATCAACTATTCATAAAAATTAATATTAAATTTTATGAAAAAAAAATATTTGATTATTTTAAATCGAATATTTCAAAAATCATAAGTCGAAGAAGTATTAAAATTTATCGTGAAAATGAAAATTAAAAGTTATGGTCATCTAAACAACAATCAACAAATCACCAACAGTGAATTAAGGAAGAATCCGATATTTCAAGAAAGCGAAAGAATTCATCCTAAACTTAAAAAAATCTTTGACA
The DNA here is from genome assembly GCA_964007475.1 of Hybos culiciformis. Classification (NCBI taxonomy): domain Eukaryota; kingdom Metazoa; phylum Arthropoda; class Insecta; order Diptera; family Hybotidae; genus Hybos; species Hybos culiciformis. The sequence continues at coordinate 136,108,636 of OZ023273.1, read as the reverse complement.
GAACATTAAGGAGCTTGAATAAAAGTACTAGAATTTTTATTAAACCAGTTTGTAGAAAATCGAATTTTAAGAAGAATCAGAAAAAAAATTCTATAAAAAAACTTAAAGAAACAATGAAAACGAAAACACGTCTTAAACTTAAAAAAATAATTCAATTGAAACAAAAAGAAAAACCTTCTCAAGCTGAAACGTCGAATAAAGTCGATGATGCTATGGAGGTGGATAACAAATAAGTTTATAAATTGTTTAATAGATTTATTGGTGTTTTTATAACGTTCTTTTATACAATTATTTAATATTCTGAATAATCTAAATTACGTAGTATTAAATATGTTTGTTTAGTAATTTTACTTACTTACAGCAATGAGAGTGTTTTCCTTAATAAGCAAAAATTTCGAATAAATGTTTTGGAATTTCAAATTAAGTTACCAGAAACAAAATACAGCGGAAAATAAAACAATTTATCAAAATAATAGTTATTTTCATATCAATAGATTTAATTTATATCCAATAATTCTAGAAAATATCAAAATAAGTTTTCAAATTGTATTTTTCAAATCTGTTTCTGATTATGAAATGTAACATCGTCGTAAGATATTGAAAAGGGATTTTCTAAGAAAAATTTTATGTTTTCTAGGTACAATTTTGATATAAAATTTACTTACTGTGTTTCTAATATAAATTGAGAGTTATAATCGGTTTTGCTGACATCGTACTTTTATTTAAGATTTTTGTTCAAAAATTTCTTCTTACGATGTCAAACTTCTTAAATGGTATATAATTTTTAAATATTGTGCTGTGCAATAAAAGTTTTTTTTGACTCCAATTTGAATTTGTCAAACCTGGCGCTTATTAAATTTTTAGTATTACATTTTAATATTGTAATCTTATTTGCATTAAAGTGAAAAAAAAATTCAATCCTTAGATCTATTGAAAACATTTAAATTAAATATGTTTTATGTAGAATTCATGAATATATTTATATCTGTATACGTATACTGTTGAAATGAGAATATTATGATGTACATATGATTGTAAATCTGAACACTTAAAAGAAAATGGGAAATTCGTTTCCGTTTATTCTTTCAAAATAAAAAATAAAATAAAATATTAAACTGTTTGCAAATAATTTTCCACTGCAACAGTTTAGAGAAAAAATTTATTTTCTTAAGAATGCAAATAAAATTTAATCGATTAGAAAATAAATTTTTTTTCCACTTTTTCACTAAATATTTTTTATTCACAATATAGTTCAGTCATTATTGTTCGAATTTATTCACGAAAAGTTTGGTAAAGACATCAAAAATAACAAAAAAAAATAAAAAAATTATGTTAACTCTTATTCAAAAGTTCTTTGATTTTATGGAGTCAACTGAAGTTCGAATCGGTTTTTGAAAATATGGTCTTTATTGGGATAAAATTCGAACTATGTCGAGCAGTTGTAGAAATTTAGAATGCTATTATTGTTTCGTAATTGAAGGTTTTAAGGATCACGATTAAGACGTTTACTGTACAATTAAGTTTTAAATGCTTGATAACGATAAAATATTTAATATAGAATAAATCCATTTTATATTATGTACACATCAAATGTAAATGAGTTTCTTTTTTTTTATTTTATAAAAACATTGATTTCCTTGACTAATAATATTATATTCTGATGAAGGAAAAAATAATGTCAAATAGAAAATTAAATAAAAGTTGTATCTTTATTGGATTTGAAGTATGTGGGGAATGAATTCAGAAATTTTTATTTGCGAATTTATTCAAGCAAAAACGAAAAATTTGACTTCGGGAAATATTTAATAAAATTTCCAAAAAAAAAAATAAATTCTTCTGATTTGATTTTTATATAAATGTATAAGTACATATATGCATAAACATTCCTATGTGATATGCGGTTGTTAAAAGTAATTTTTATATAAAAAAAAACGACGCATTTTGATTGACATATCTAAAAAAAAATCAAGTTTTTTAAATTTATTTGTAATATGCGCTCTATAAAATATCCACAAAAAAAAATTCTAGACCCACTTTCAATGTAATTTATGAAATAAATACTTGAAAAATGCTGGTCGACCGTCATGGTGTAGTGATATTGCCATTAACCTGTGGCATGTTTGATCGTGGGTTCAATTCCCACCACGGACTCGAATTTGTGTTAATTTTCTCAAGTGTGTATTGTTTTTTTTTTTACTCGAATGATATAGATATTACTATTTTAAACCATTATGTTATATTTAATCATCTTAATTCTAAATAAATGATGGAAAATTATTTAACAAAAAAATGTTTTTTGTTTAATTTTTTTGGTACATTTTAAATTAAGTTTTATATATAAATTTGTATTAAATTAATTACTATTTCGTTAGAATAGGTATAATTTTAAATTAATCTTCAAGCCAAGTGATACATAACAAAGTATTTGTAATATTATAAATTAAATTAAAAATAATTTAAATAAAAATTTCTCTGTCTCAATGCAAGAATATTTTTATCCTTATCATAATAATATACAAATATATAATTTGGCTTTAAGAAATTTTGTAAATAGAAAAAGGTGCCTTTTTTTTATTTTTTCAAAAACTTAAATTGAATAAAAAAGAATTGCATTTTATCATTACTAATGGCATTGAAAAATTTATATTAAATTTTTATTCATGAAAAATAGATAGAATAGTTTCATTTATTTTTTTTTGGCAAAAAAATTACATGAAAAAATAATACGAATAAAATGTGAAAATTATTAAAGTGAAACTTGTATGGATCGAACGCATAGTGAAATTCTGATTGCATTTCTGGATCTAGATGCTTTCAAATGAACCCTGCTAGAAAAAGAAAAATCTAGATATTGCTCACCTATCTTTTATTTAATTAACAAAGTTCGAAATATTTTTTAATTGTAGAAAATTTTTGTTATTTAATTGACATTCACCGAGTTTAATAGATTTCTTATATATTTATAGTTTAATTTAAACTATGCTTTTTTAAAAAATGTTTGTTTTTTTTTTCTAAGAAATAAATATATGTTAAGTACCTGGTGTTTTGGGTACATAAATTATGGGAAAAGAACACCTGAATTTACAGCAAATATATATATATAAAAAAAAAAAAAATGTAACGAAATTTCCAACAGAATCATATAAATTTTCTGCAAGAAAATAATGCTGACATGCATTTTCTTTTGTTCATTTTTTTTTTTTTTTTTACATAAAAGTATATTTACTTTTCTGTAGAAAAAAAAAATGAGAAACTTATAAAAGAAAAAAATCTTCTAAAGCAAAAAAAAATTAAATTTTCCATAATAGCTTTCCTTTTAGCAATAATAATATACTTTTTATGCTAAAGTTACAAAAAAAATACATTATTTTCTAACCAATATGTATAGGTAAGAAAAATGGTATAGCTCTTATATATACAAATGTATACTATGTATACAATTTAAATTTACGGAGCAAAAAAAAAATATAACTAGCAAAAAGAAAAAAAAACTAAAAATTGTTTAAAATGTTTTTAGAAAACAATTTATTTCATGAAAATATTAATCATAAATTTCATTATTTTATTATAAAAATTGTTGAAAAAAAAAAAAATACAAAAAAAAAATCTAGGGAAAATATATGATTTTTTTAAACATGAAAACAAAATTAAATGCATAATATATATTTATTACGAAAATATGCATTTATTTTTTCTTCAAATCAAAATTTCAATACCGATAAAATTTAGAAATTTATTAGGATTTATTTTGTTTCTACACAAAAAAAAAATTAAATATTGTTCTTATTCTTGGGATCAAATGTTATTCAACTTTTTGTACGAGTTGGTTGTCAAAATGTCTAATTCTAGAATAACACTATAATTTATTTATACTGGGAAAGTAGTATGTTAAAAAGAAAGGATCTTGCAATTTTCTCGCAACTGCAACTTATATTACAATGTTTCAAGCCAAGTGTATAGATCTCTTACACTTTCTTTAATTCGGTATTTTTGAACTATAATCATGTGATTTCAAATTAAGTGCATAGAAATTATATTCTTAAATAATTTTGTAAGTATTTTACATTCGAAGTTATTTAAAAATGATTGCTTTAAGAAAAATTCTGCTATTTTTATTATTTTTTTGAAACAACAATCCACAAGCAGATGCTTTTAAAATTAAAAAAAAAAAAAAAAAAAATGCAATGATTTCTAAAGAGAAAAAACAAAACTAATAAGCTTTATTCAAATATAATCATATGGCTTTACTTTATTTAACTAAACTTAAAGCTTTTAAAGTCAACCTTTATCAAATTTTTAATTAAAATAAAAATTTCTTATCTTTATTTTGACTGCAAATTTTTTATTTTTATTTTTATTTTTTTTATTTCATATTCTAAAATTTTAAAAGGTATTTCCTTAAGACATTTTGACAGGGGTCTTCTGCCATTAATTGATTTTATATATAATATATTTAAAAAAAGGGAAAAAAAAATAATTATATTTTAAAAAAACATTAAATTTGAATATAAGAAGAAAAATGAATTATTGCAGGTTAAATTAAATTAAAAAGGACGTAAATAAGATAAAAAATTGCTTATAAAAATAAGTATTAATTATTTATGGTATTAAAATTTTATTTTTTTTTTTTGAATTTTAACATCAAATTATTATTAATAAAAAAAAAACAAGAATAAAAATATCAAAATTGACATTAATTATTATTTATCTGAAGTCGATTTCATGATAATCCAGATAAAAGGATTGACCGCTTCATAATCGTTATTTAACAAAGTTCCTTGAAAACCATTAAAAAAATTATACTATTGCTATAAGATATTATTGGTTCACTTGATTGCAATGTAGTTTTTTGAACTTATTGATTTTAGACGCTTTCATAGTTTAAAAAATAAAAACTTCTACATTTCATAAAAAAAAAATCGTATTAAAGATCTACACTTGACATTTGTTCTTGTCATAGGTAATGTTATTAATTTATAAGCATGTTATGTATAAAATATGTTTTAGAGCTTCTTTTAAAAATTTCATCTCCTTTATAGATCCTTTTATATAGTTTTCAAATATTTCTGAATCATTATTTTTATTATCACAACTAACTATCATTAGCTCATAATATACCATAGTGAAAATCTTTTTTCCTTTCTATTGTAATATTATTTCTTTCTTAATAACTTCGCTACACTTCAGGTTACAAACACAGAATTCCATGTTTTGCAGAAAAAAATGGGTTCGTTCTGTGTTTGTTACTTGGTTTGCCATATAATTTTTTTTTTTTTTTTTCATGGTTTGAAAGTAGGTTCGACACAAACCTAGAAATTTTACTACATAGTTTTATTGCATTTCAAAAAAAAAAAGGTATAACCTGTCAATTTGCAGAAAATTTACAGAAAAAATCATACTTTAAAATGCTTCGATATGAAAAAAATAATAATAAATTGTAGGTTGTCAAAAAAGAAAATAAATTAAAATATTTTTAAAAAAAAATTTAATATTATTTTTATTTTCCATTTTTTCTTTAAATTAAAAAAATTCATTTTTTTTTTTAAATTACGAAAAAATAAAATTTTATTTTACAAAGAATTTTTTTTTAATTTTACAAAGAATTTTTTTTTAATTTCAAACCAAACCATCTTTTATAAGTGTGTCACCCCATTCGCCAACCTACTTTCAAACCAAGAAATTCATGGTTGCTAACCTGAAGTGTAGCGAAGTTATAACCTGAAGTGTAGCGAAGCTATAACTCTTTTAATAAATAAATGAATATCGTCGTTATTTTCATATCTAAGTAAAATTAGTAATGTTAAATTTCTTTGTTTATTTTTCACTTGAGGGAAAATACTCTTCTAACTTTATTCTTTTTTTCTTTTTTTTAAATGACCCACTGATTTTTTATTTCTTTTTAATGGGAAAGAAAAGTTTTCATAATTTTTAATTAAAAGCTTAGCTTCATTAAAAAAAAAATTGAATAAATAAAAAGAATAGCAAGAAAAAAAAAAATTAAGAACAAAAATTTATGTAATTTCGCTAAAAGGACATTTTTCACTAAAAAGCTAAGATAAAAAAAAATTTCTTTTTTCTTTAAAAGTTCAATCAAATTCAGGACTTAAATTCTTTTCTTAATTCAATTAAAACAGTAGTTTGTTGACGAAAGAACTTTTCTAAACTAAATCAAATTCTGTAAAACATATATATGAAGTAAATGACAACTATTGATTCAACGCTTAATTTTTTTTTTAAATAAAAAATTGAAACAATTTTTTATTATTTACTTGATGATGGAAACGATTTCCTATACTTAATTATTATTCTGTTGGAAAATTTTTCTCATTATGAATTTTTCTTTTTGTTTCCTTTTTTTAAGGAAAAAAAAATTTTCATTGTCGTTTTTTTTTTTTTTTCTTGCTACAATAATTAGAAAGGTCAACAAGAAAAGTTAGGGAAAAAAAAAATCAAATCAAACAAGAGTAGGAAAAAAAAAGCAAATTATAAATAATTTTTTTTTCTTTTATTAGCACAAAAAAAAAAAAAACGTAAATTTTAATTAATAAAAAGTTATTAAAAAATAGGAAAAATATTTTAACTAATTTACATGTTGCAAAACAATGAAAAATAGTCGAGTAAAATAGTCGTAGAAAATAGTCATAGAAAACATTAAAATTTCTTAGATCTTAGAAACGTTGAAAAATTGTTAATTATGTTCTGACTTGATTTTTTGGTACTCAAGAAAAAACTGAGTTGAATAGTTTTTTAAATCAATTTATATCAAGATTGACTTAAACAGGCCAATTTCGAACTAATAGTTTCGAAACTAAAGGCATTATAGGTGGCTACAAAATTAGTTTAACATATATTTATATAATCAATAGTAGGTATTCAACTGGAAATAAAATCAACTTTTTCATATAAAATTTTATCTGAGATAAATTTTAGTTGAGTGAATTTAATTTATCGGTACCCAACTGAAGATAAATGGAAATTTATCTGAGTAGAAATTGTATGAAAATATTTTCACTTAAATAAATTTTATTTCAAAAATTTATCTTGCAAAGAATGTTTTGAACATTCTTTTCAAGATAAATTTTGACATAGGTCGTGTAAAAGAATTTGACGTTTGTTGTTTGAAGAAAACAAACAAAAATCAGAAAACTAAAATAATTTCTAAACTGAAATTGGTAAAAAATATTAAAATTAAAATAATAGTTTAATTTAATAAAATAATGTGTCAATTTTTATCTCACTCAATAATGTTCCTTTTCAAGATACAATTTATCTTGTACTATATCTTCAGTTGAATACTTACCTTTCTTCTAAAATTACAAAATAGTGCAAAACTATAATTCATTCACAAACACGATTCAAACAAACAATATCTTTTTATTCTTATTCTTCTCTAGCCATTTTCAAATAATAATAAAATCTTATTTTCCATAAATATTATTAATATATTAATAATATTAATAAAAATTAAAACTTACTATTTGACTATTTCCAACCAATACTTTTTATTTTGCCGTTTGAAATTTTATTAAGTTTTCCATCATTCAATCACTTATGCTGTATACATATAGTTTTTCTTTTTCATAACAGTTTGACTTTTTTAATATTTTATTTTTATTTAATCGCTATTTTAGAAAAATAAAAAATAAAAAATAATAATAATAATAAAATTAAAATAATAATAATAATAATAAAATAAATAAATACTTTATACCCATCCCATACCATTTCTTTTAAATAATGTTCAATTTTCCGCACAATTACATTCAAAATACGCATTCCTTTTTAAATAACAATTTAATTTTCATTTTGAAAAGGACAAACAATGAATGGAAAATGTATCTAAGAAGAAAGAATCTAAGAACAATTAAGAATTCTTCTCAAGTTTTTGGTTTAAAATTAAATGCTTTCCAACGATACCTAAATAATATTTAAAAATAAAAAAAAAATGTAATATACAAAGAAGAAATAATATATAATATAATAAATATTATGCGTATTTTTCTGCTAAATTTACTTTGAATTTATGTTAAATTTGCACAATTATATAAATATTAAATTGGGCAATTTAGAGAAAAAAAAATTTTTATTTTTTTTTTTTTCATTTTTATTTTTATAACATCAAAAATGTTCATAGAATACGAATTGTCTGCGCCATCATCATCATTAAATTATCGAAATGGAAATAAAACTGATTAATGTAATAAGTTTTTTTTTGTATATAGGGGAGCTAAAATATCTACAGCTTCTTCCTATATAAATTTTGAAATATTTCAAAAATACTTGTTAAAATAAAGCTTCATTCTAAATTTTTAAGTTAACATTGTCTTCATGAGCTGTGTCTTTGGAAAATCATATAAGATTAGTAAGAATTTGGTTCGTGTTTCATGTGGTAAGAATGACACAGAATGGACAGAATGTTCAGCTGTGTAAAACTATAAATGTTAAGGCATAAAACTATAGTATTAAAGTTTAAAATAATTCTTGATTTATTAAGAATATTTAAAAAAAAAAGAAGTATTTTAGTTATAATTTAAAATGCTCTACACTTTATGTTTAAAAACTGCGCTTTAATTCAAAACTTTTTCTCATTATATATAGGAAATATTTAGAGTATAGTAGTATTTTAATTAATTTAAAATAAATGAGTATTTTTAATAAACTACATATACATACATTTTTCAATACAGAAAATTATTTCTTATTGATATTAGGAAAATCATTTTATTAACGATAATAATTTTCTTCTAATTATAAGGATATACAATTCGAATAAAATACAACATTCAAATCAAACAGAATTTTTATATAAAAACCACATTTAAAAATATACAGTAAACATACTTTCAATATTGGATTATATAAATATTAAAAAAGTGTAAATAATATAAAATGCATTAAGCTGGCAGAATGCGAAATATTCTGTTACTATATATTAAACATTTATGTGTAATGCATGTCAATTATTATTTTTGTATGCTTAAGTTTTATTCTACTTGAATATATTTAAAAAAAAATTTAATGTAATAATAATAAATATCAAGACAGTACTGAAATTACGATGAAATTAAGTTGTTCACAATATTCTCACAATTATGATTAAACTTTTTCACAAAATCTAATATTATAATTTCTCGTTGTTTGTGACGGTGAACAACAAAAAATTAAAGTCTCGATTCAACCGAATAAATGAATAAACGGCAGTGAAATATAAGTGAGGCTTTCACAACTATAAAAAATTAGTAACCAGTAGTTGAGACTAATTACTATACTTTTTTTAAAGTATAATTGTCAAGCAACCGGAATGAAATTGTCATTGTTGATAATTTTTGACGAACTAATTCAAATAATTGAAAAAAGAATTAATTCCTTTCTTCGTGTTTCAGTTAACTCATGTACAAAAGAATTTGATGAAAATTATGAACTATAATTATTTTTTAAAAAGAAAAAATAATTATTCTTAAGTAATACTAATTGAGAAACAAAAAAAAGTTAGTTATAGTTGTCAATTCACAAAAATTAAAAAAAAAAATTATTTGAATCAAAGAGAGTTGTTAAAAATTATTAGTTACTTCGAATTGGTTCAATGGTTGACTATCAAAATCAAACCTTGAAAAATAATAAATTTTTATCTTCAACAACTACATTCTTTTAAATAATATATATATACACACAATAAACTGTTTATAATAATTATTGAAAAAAAAAACGTATATTATAAATGGAACATTATGTCGAAATGATATAACAATTATAATAAATAATATTATTTAATGATCGAATATTTTTCCCAAATATAATTCAAAGTTGCAATATTGTTTTGAAATGAAAAATTTAAAATATAAATTTGCATTATTTTATACCAAAAATTTGTAATTATTTTCTCGTAAAATTTTATTTTCTAACCACAGATATGTAACCGCATCGTTTTACAATAGAAATATCATCAGATTTAGAAAATTTCATATTTTTCGTCCACAATTCTATATAATATGAAATGTGTTTTTGATTAAAATTTGAAAATAAAAATTTATATAATATATTTTTATTTATACATATATTGTAATGTCCAAAGAATTTAAAATTTCAAGCTTTTTTAGTTAACATTATGCCTTGTTCGGATCTAATAATTTTTAAACATTTAACTTCAAGAAGCATTTATTTTTAAAATCTACCGTTCATAATTTGTTTCCTCAACAATTGACATATTTGTACTAACTAAATTTTACTTAATTTAAATATGGATACTTAATTTAATTAGGGATCTAGCTAGCTCCTAAATTATATCTTTTTATTTTGTTATTAAAAAAAATTTTAAGTTCCTTCTAAAAAAAAAATTTAATGTATAGATTTGTTGTTTCAAAAACATCAAAACTTCTTTCGAATTACTCCGTCCTTGGACAAATTCATAAACCTTTTTATGATTCCGCTTTGATCCTACACATATTTAGCATATTTTTCGAACTTAAATGTTTTCAACTAAAATATTTTCAAGTTTATATCCATACGCTTTTTTAAGTATACATATATATTTTTTTTTTTTTGATAAAACTATTTTTCAAACTCCGTAAAAGGATTTCATGAGCTCCCTTTTTGATTTTTAGTGCAGAAATGTGGTTTTTCTATTCACACCCATTTAGTATTTTGAGTACAATAAATGTGAATGAAAATTTTATATGGTATGACTACTGCAAAACACAAATTTGGTATAATATTATATTATCCAATATATTTGTATGTAGTTAACAATAAATTCACGTAATAAAATTTTTGTAAAAAGATAGTGTCCTACTAATAATAGTTTAAAAAAAAATGTTATTTCTATTTCATAATATACCACTTTGATACTTTAAAGGAAACGATTATCAGTTCAAAATTAAGTTGAATGTTCAAGATATATGATAAATTTATTCCAGAGCTTATTATTTTTATTTTTATTTTTTTTACGAATCTGATAACTGTCGTCACGTATAATTAAAAGCAATTGTGGTTAGCGGCATTGAAGCAACATTAATCATTAGCTGCCTAATAGAAATGGTTCCAATTTGTCATTATTATATATAGTTTTATCATAAATATTATGGACTTATATAAAAAACATAGATGCAAAAACTACTTATTGTCATTTTTACATCGTCATCATTGTCATCATTGTTACATCCAGTGGTGATTTAGATTAATAATTCTTTGAGCTAAAATGTTCCTGGCTGTAAAATTTGCATGTTATGTATATGTATTTACGTTGGTTTATGCAGCCTCGATTTTAAATAAAAAACAAATTAATTTGTTGTTCGATTTTATAATTTATTAGTCAATATTTCGTACCTGTTTTGGTACATTTTCAAGACCTGAGAAACATTTATATCATTACATTTTTATTATTATATTTAGAAAAACAGGGCAAATTATTATTACTTACATCTTACTTTATCATTTAAAAAACATTTTTGCTTATTATTGCATCGTCATAAAAAATTAAAATTAAAAAATAAAAACAAAAACTCTTTATTAAAAAACACATATTAAAATTCAAAATTAAAATTGTAAGTTAAAAAAAAAAAATTAAAAAATAATAAAATATAAGAAAATTTAAAATTGTAAAACATTAATTATTGGACTATTATACATTAATAAATAGATAAATATTACAGAGAGAAAAACATAAACAAAAAAACAGCTGAATTATTATTTATATGACTATAGTTAATATTGTTTTAAATTTTGATCATTTAGAAAAGCTTTCGCTCAATTTTTACATGTTTAATTCTATTATGTTATTAATTGTGTATTTATAATTCTTTTGTACTTGTCGTTAAGAAATTTTGTGTCACACTTATAATTCGTTACATTGTCCATATTAAGTTGTATATTTAGAGCTTCTAAGTTTTTTCTCTTTTTCCAATAGTGGGCGTCTTTATGTAAAATCACTGGGTTGTCATAGTCGAATTGATGGTTATTTTCTATTGCGTGAACCAGGCACGCTGTCCCTTGATTAATTTCACCATTGTTTTTGATTGCTCTTGCGTAGTCATATTTGTGGTCCTTCATTCTTACTTTTATGTCTCTTTTCGTTTCTCCTATGTATATTTTATTGCAGTTCTTATCTGTACATTCGATTTTGTGATATTCAAAATTTTTAACAACCGGTACGCTTAAAAAAATATTATTCAATATTCATTTATATACACATAAAAAATATTTATTTACGTAAAAAAAAAATTTAATTAATTAATGTCCAAATTAAATTTTGGTTTTGGCACGGCACAATTGGAACAGAATCTATAACCCGTTTGTCACTTGCCCTTGTCACAACCATAAATTAACTTGTAGTACAGCATCAAAATCTTCAATTGATTTGCCCATTAAATTTATTGTCATTAAATGAGTGGTAGTTTCAATTAATAAAGAATTGCTCTTATCATAAATAAATGTGTTCCGTAAAATAGTTTCAATATCACGAAATACACAAAAAATCAATCATTTAATAACTTTAAAATATCGTTAAAGCAAAAACCTAATATACGTACCGCCCCGTACCGGCAGAATATCACCACTGGTTACATCGGTCATGATATCATTAAAGTACAAAATTCTTATAAAACCGCATTGTTCGCCAACAATCGTTAAAAGCGAACACATCAAAATTTGAATAAAGATCAGTTCCCCACGTAATTGTAAAGAATACGGTTGATCGGGATACACACGCATGATAGAAATTATAAATTCGAATAACATTATAGAGCTCTAGATAATTATCAGAGCATTTTATCTTCACATTTCGAATAGGATTACTATTTTAAATTATATTTTTATATTTTAAAAAAAACTTTAAAAAAAATTTTAGTCATTGTAAATTATTATAATAAATAATATAATATTAATATAATAATTATTTATTTTTTATTGAAAATTATTTGAAAAATTAAAACTATATATTTTATTATCAAATTCAAAAATCTCACAAAAAATTATAATAAAATTATAAACAAGGTTTGCATTTGCATTTTGTATACAATTAAATTTCAGAAATTAAAAAAAAAAATAAAATAAAATACTAGGTATTATCAAATTAAAAAATATTGAATAAAATAATAAAATTCATTTAAATCGTACAACTTAGAAACCTACACATATTCTATAATCATTATAATAATATTTCAAAATTACGCAAATCATTATTTTTAATTAATAAAATTTGCATTCTATTCTCAAAAATATTGAAATATTGAAAAAGCTTGCTTCATTGAACTTTATTATTTTATAATAATCATAAACCAATAAATATTGAGACTGGTATTCCACTAACATTATATTATATCTAGGAAATATCGACCTATGAATATGTTCACGTCCTGGACGGTATTATGCTTAACGCAATAAACTATTTATATATTATTTATATTACATGCGTTTCATTTAAATATTTTTCTAATTACAGAAGAATAAAAATTTTTCATGAATTCATATGTCTTCAAGACCGAACAAACTAAACTTTCTGTCATTTTTTATTTAATTATTAAAAACCATAATTAACTTCAAATATCTTAGAATTAAAGAATCTTAAATTAAAGATTTTTATTTTTATATTTTCTATTTTTAAATCCTATATGAAATTTACATGATATCTAAGCTTTCAAATAATAAGATAAATTAATTCTTAACTAATAAAATGTTTCATATTTTTTATCTTTCGAATGAAGAAAACTTTGAGGAAAACAGAAATAAAAAAAAAAAATATACAGAAAATTAATTGAATTTGTTACGGTGAAAAATCTGTATAAATTTTTTGGTACACCTAATAAAAAATTAAAATAATTTTAACAAAAAAAAAAAAAACCTAAGTTTTTACTTTTGCTAAGCAAAGCAATTTTTTTTTATAGGTCAGAAATCAATTTTTTTTACGCAGAATATTGAACTGCATTTACCTTTTTTGTATGAATTAAAAAAAATGCATTGTAAAAATCATATATAAATCAATGCATTTTCAATAACATTTTCATGTTAAATTCAAACTTAAATCAAAAAAGGTAAATAAATGTTTAACGTTTATGCTTTTTACCCTTTTTCTTTAGGTGCTGGAATGGTCTTCTGAAGCCTAGCGGGATTAATCCCACTGGCTAAGGATAACCAGACCAGCAGAGATTTACTAGACAGAGAGTCAAAGAATGCCTCGTCTAGTAAAACTCACAAGCCAGCGCTTAGCTGAGGATTCTTGGGCCTATCCAGGAATCCTAAGCTAAGACTTACCAGTCACCACATGGACTCCGAAAGGAAATCCATCCAACGTTGTGGTGCTACAATTGTCCTCCTTGTCCACCTCGTTTGAATTCAAAACTCATGAGAACGATAATTTGAATTCAAACCAGGTGAACAGGAGAGAACAATTGTAGAGGATGACCGTCACCAGGCGTTCCCTACCACAACCAATACGCGCGGTACCCGGTTGAGATAGGAACGAGTAAAACAGCCCTGTGACAGTACATCCGACTGGCCTTCTTCAAAATACTAAATTTCCAATTTCAAAAAAAAAATACTAACCACCCAAAATTAGCCAAAAACAAGCCATAAAAATTTTTTTACAAAAGATAAAATATAATAAAAAAATTGAAAAACCATAATTTTTCCCGTTTTTTTTAAAAAAAAAAAAACAGTCTGTTTCAAAAATAAATTCAAGGTGAAAAAATTAAAATTTCCCTTTTCAAAAGTTCACTACAGAATTCAACACAAATTTTTTTTAAACAAAAATCAAATGATTTTGTTTTCAAATTCAGAGAGAAGCTGACTTATCAGCTGAATAAAACTTAAACAATAAAAAAAAAAAAAAATCTTAAAAATAAAAAAAAAAAAAAATAAAAAATAAAACCATTCACCGGTGATTCACCCTTCCTTTGGTTGGTCATCGCATCTTATTGTAAGGCACTACTCCAAAGATGACAACCTAAAAAGAGAAAAATTCTTGTTGTTTCCGTGTTGACACCTTCACCTAAAAATATAAAAATTGCATTAGAAATAAAATAAAATAAAAAAAAAAAAAATATCAATTAAAAGATAGTTAAAATTTTTATAAATTATCCCTCCTTTTTTTAAATTACGAAGATTTCAAAATTTTAACTCAATCTCTATCATAAAAATTTTTTTGAGAAAAACTTCCAATACAACAAAAAAAAAAAATATTTTTTTCTGTAATGATTTCTTAAAATAAATAATTTCGCCAAGAATTTTTTTTACACCCTAATAAATTCCAACCCAGATATTTTTTTGGTATAAAATACTTACCTACTTTAAAGTTATGATGACTAGGTAAATATTATTAATAAATCTGTGTTCAAAAGTCTAAACGTCTTAAGTAATGATAAGACAAAATTGAGATAATATTTTATTGTGCTTGTGGAAAATAATATTAAGTTTACAAAAAAAAAAAACGAAAAACGTCTTATTTGCTTCTTATTCAAATAACAGAAGTTTAAACTAATAATTTGATAATTTATAAACAAAAAAAAAAAACGGAAACCAAATTTGTTCTGAAAACTTTTCTAAACAAATTTCATTTTTTACAAACACATTTTTTGTAATTTAAAAATTTTATTTCGCTCTAACTCAAAACAAAGATTTTGCAGATAAAACGTTCTGCCTTTTGAACGCAGAAATAATATTTATTTTTCCTAAAAATTTAGTTAAAAGGCTTGAATATGCCGGTAAGATGTATAATGAATACAAATTACATAAATATTGAAAAAAAAAAAAAAGAAAAACATAGAACATTTCGTTTTCCAAAACTTGAATCTGTTGAAGAATTCTGGACATTCATTAAATTGATTGAAATCCCTTTTGTTAAAAAAAATAAAAAATTTTCAGCCTATAATATCAAAATAAACCCTTTACATGCCGGTAATAGGGCAGACTACCTTATTTCATGGTGTCCACTTTTTTTAAAAAGATCGTTTTCCATGACTTTTCATGATTTTCCAGCCACAAATAAAAAAAAAAAAAATTTGTTTCCAGATAAGAATTGATATAATATATATTTTTATTTTGTTAAAATTATTTAAATTGTGAAATTAATTTTTTTTACATTTTTGAAGTCTTGGCTTACATGGTAGAAATAATCGTATAGCCAGGAGTTTTAATTTTAAATTAAATTATTAATTATATTTTTACATTTTTACAAGAAATTCGCCGAGAAATTTCAGTTTTAAGTTTAGTTTTTCTTCAGCTGCCATGGCTTCAAATTTAACTTTTTTTCTCTTCCTCATCTTTTCGTCTTTTAAGCACTTTTTCTTCATTTTTAATAGAATTTATCACAATACGCTGTGCCACTAATGAGTTCTTATATAAGTTTTCTACCAATAGTGATTTAATTACGAAAAATCCGATTTCTACTGACGCATTTCCATGAGAAAAAATTAGACAAACCTTTAGAATTTTACATAGGTTTTTATATGATGAATGAATTCCAATTAAAGAAAAATAAAAACTGTCTAATCCAAAATCAGGTTCAAATTCTTTTAAATATTCACGGAAATCATCGTAAAAAAACTGTTTTTGACTCACAGCAAAGTTTGGAAAATTCCTTTTGTGCTGATCCGGCTTCAGACGTGCACGATTCTTTTCTAGTTTAATAATAAGCGCAGGTGCATATAGAATGGAACACATCGTAAAAATAGCATACTTTAAAAATGCGATAATTTTAGTTAAATAGTAGATGAGAAACAGAAATTAATAAGGATTTTTCCAGTTTAATTTCCAAATTCAATGACTTTCCCATGACCATATTTTTTCCCATGACTTTCAAGGTTTTACCATGACTTTCCAGAGAGTGGCTACGCTGTATTTAGTTTAAAATACTGGTGTAACCAACCTAAAATTTTTAAAAACCAAACTATATTTTTAATATTGGCACACAAAAAAAAAAAAAATTACAAAATTTTTACCCTCCAATAATAAAGTTTACCTGAAACTATTCTGAATCAGGACATGGAAAAAGTGCTCCTGATGGTATTGGAAGCACTATCAAACCAATGACTGATAAAAATAGTATCTCAAGGGTATGATCTACCTGATCTCAAATCGCAAAAGAAAAACAATTTTGCTCAGATATAAAAATATTTGAAGTAACTTCTTCAAATATAGATAAAATAACTTCTGATATCTGGACAAAAAGACCAAGGTTCAAGAATTTTATATAAATTCTTAGACCAACTTGAAGCAAAAGAGCTTTAAAATAAAATTAAAATTTTTTACATTCATTCACCTGTATTTTCAAATTTTTAAAATGCAAAATTTTAAATAATAAAATAAACAATACTTACCAAAAAAAAAATAGATAATCCCAATGCACTTTCATTAAATTATATTTTTTTCTTCCTTTTAGCCATAAAATTAATTAAATAAATTTTAAAAATTAAAAAAATAATTAAAAAAATTTTGGCTTACTTTTCACGATCACATTTTTTCTTTTTTGACAGCCATTTTCTTAATGTCAAATGACATTAACTGCGCGATCAATAATTTTAGCCACCGGCGCACAACAAAAATTCACAATAGATAAAATATTGTGAAGGGGAATGTTTATACGAATTTTTTTAAAATAAAAATCATATTTAAACCATGGATCGAATTTAAATGTTATATTTGTTTTGAAAAAATAAATATAAATATTTATATTTGTTTTCTGAAATATAAATATGTATTTGTCTATATATTTATTTTTGTATTTTATTTTTAAAAATAAATATCACCAGAAAAATCTGTAAGAAATAGCAGAACTTTAATACAAACAATATTAAAAATCGTTTCAACCACCTTGTTATTAATATTGAGGACAGCATTAGTTAACATTAAAATTAATTATTTAACTTTAAAAAAAAAAAAAATATATATATATTAATTTTGTTTTTAAATTTTAAAAATTTATTGAATTTTCAAAATCAATTTCTACGATTATTATTGGATTAAATTTAATCAACTAAAATAAAATAATAAAAATATTGATGCCGGAACCAAAACTAAAATCAATATTTGTTGCGAAAACATGAATTACGATCTTAATTTTTATTTTTGACTTCGACACAACAAAAGGTTTCATTTTGTATTTTATAATAAAACTACAGATTTCTGTTTTTCTGTTTGAATCTGCGAAAAATATTTATATTTTAACATTAGAAAATAAATATAAATTTATATTTTCAAGTTTGTTTCAAGAAATAGATATACGTTTTTATAAATATCCGAAAATAAGAATTATTTTACAAAAAAAACATATAGATATTATGAAAAGACATAAAACTTAATTATGTAAACTTTTAAAAATATTTTAGTGTATCTAAAAAAAAAAAAAAAAAAAAAAAAAAAAGATAATAAAAAATAAAAAGAATAAAGAATTAGAAAAAATTTACATTTCCTTACATGCCACCTTTCTTTCGATCTTTAACTTAAAACTGACAAACTACCTAGTTTATCATTGTGAATAAAATCGTGTTTACTATTTTATCTTAAGGTCCATTTATACCTTTTAAATTTTTTATCAAATCAAAAAAAAAAAAAAAATAAAATAAAATTGAAATCTTGTTGAACATGATGAAACTGTTGAATACCTTTATGATAATTCTTTTTCTTACAGTTAAATGAAATACGATTTTCTATGTTTAAATATTAATTTGCTATTCTTTTATTAATTAATTTATTTAATACTTTTATTAAATAAAATATTACTTCAATATGATTGCGTGATTGAACTTGATAATTTGGATGATGAGATGATAATGAAAGAATGATAATAATGATAATACATAATAATTATTAATAAATAAGAATCAGTGAGTTAGATTAGAGTGACTCAAGTTGAATGATCACAGCTTCTTATACCTATAAAGCTTTGGATGCAATAAGATTATTTGTTTAACAGAAACAACTTTGTTACTTTCTACTTAGCGATAAACATTTTTTCCTTTTACTTACCTGTAAAATTCATAGGTGTTAGAAATTCAAATAAAATAAAATAAATTAGATCTTCTTTTTATGTTTTAAGTCAACTTTTATTTCAAATTTTTATATTTTTTAAAATTGGATAAATTATGAATGTAATTTTGTGAATTTAAATTACAATATAGTAAATGGATTCAAAAATAGTATAATATAAAATTACAAATTTGCAATTAATTTAATTTCAGTAATTTATAACTTGTGTATTTTGTAATTTGTAACTTAAATTACATTCACATGTATTTTACTCGGCTATGATAAAAACTAATTCTAATTTTGACAATAGAAATAAACTATAACATAAAAAATTTTCCTATACGAATTAAAATTCAATTAATGTGACTTATAACAAATCAATTAATAACAATAAGGACCAGAAATATTGGATGATCCCAATAAAAATCAAAAAAAAAAAAAAAAAAGTATGTATATATCCTCAAAAACGCATAATATAATACTTTATACATTTTTTTACACAACATTTTACACAACATAAATTTATCTTATAGAAAAATTAATTATTTTATAAGAAAATTAAATTTTTTTAAACTATTATTATAAAATAAATAAAAAATTGTCTAATAGTAATAAGAATTTTTTTTAAACACATAAATTTTTATGGCTTGTTAGGCAGATTTCTCAGTAGTTATAATTTGAAAATATAATCTATCACTAACATACAATTCTATAAATAAAAAAAAAAATAATAAAAAAAAAAAAAAACTTTTTTTTTCATGTTAAATTCAAACTTAAATCAAAAAAGATGTTACAAAATTGTTAACAAAACAAAAACAAGATACATCAAACCAGATTGGCAACTCAAATAAAGTGCCCCGCTAGTGTTATTATCAACCAGAAATAACCAATCTAGCAGCCTTCAGATTACGCATCTGACACACCAAATAAGACCTCATTTAAGTAGGCATAACCATTTAAGAAAAGCTTGTTTATATATATATATATGTATATAAAAATTATACACATAGTATTTAACAAAATTGTGGTTTTGTATAAAAAAAAAACAAAAACAAAAAACAAAAAGGATCATGTATGTTGAATCCTAAAACATAGTCTTTTACAAATTATAAGAAACGAATATTGTATTTAAATCGATGAGTAATACATCAATGAACATCAATTTTTATAATTTTATTATCTAAGTTTTTTTAGTTTCTTTGTTAAATAAAATAATAATATTTGTAAAAATATAAACCATGTTTTACTAAAATTATTCCCCTAGGTCCTAACAGGTATTAAGAAATGTAGATGTAAGATCCGGCTATAGGTGGCAGAAGCCACGTGCCGAAGAATGACTCCATAGTCATTTAATCTTTAATCTATTTGGTTTGGTCGGGGTTTCTAAAGTATTTTTTTTTATTTTTTGATCTCTCTTTTTTTTTTAAGACATCCTATAAATTTTGTTACACTACCACTGGTGTTCACTGTCGCTTACCCACCCAACGACGAGCTCAGACCCGGCCTATGAACAGGATGTCATAAGACAGTGGACTCGACACCAGCTTAAAATTTAGAAAGTAGAACTTTTCTTTGCTTCCACTTTCACTAATTTCTCTTATCATAAGATATAATAAACTTTTTCATGAGTTCATCTTGAACTCAGAATTTCTGTATTTATATACACCCCCCGTTCTACTCAAAATAATTAATCAGTAACAAATGGCGCCCAACGTGGTAAGACATTGAGTCCTACCCTACCAAAGAAGTAGCAAGACTTTCGAGTCTCTACTCTTGGAAAACTTGTAAGGTGAAAAACCTTACACGACCATTTTTCTAAACAAACCTTAAAGTTTGTTTAAAAGATAAGATATTAAAAAAAAATTCAGTAAATTTTACCCTACATGTTTTAGGAACCCCAAATCCAACGAAAATAGCTCTATTAAAACTAACTTTTCATACAATATTAAAAGAAACTTTTCACCTTGCAGTGTGAGTTCAGTTTAAAATGTAGTCACGGTCTACACTGTACATGCTGGGGTGAAATGTTTCTGAAAATATTATCTGTTTACTAACCTATAAAACTTTTTATTACTTCTAACACGGTTCTCTTTTGACTTTTCTTACAGTGTGAGTGCAGTTTGAAAGGTAGTCACGGGCTACCCTGTACATGCTGAGAATAAGTCTTAAGATAACCGTAACAATCTTTTTCTTCAAAAAAAAAAAAAAAAGAGAAAATCAACATCGTTCAGTGTGAGTACAGTCTAAAATGTAGGCACAGTCTACACTGTACATGCTGCGATTTTGATTTTCAGTACCTGCAAAACAGGTATAGTTTCATTTCGACTTTTCACCTTACAGTGTGAGTACAGTTTAAAATGTAGGCACGGTCTACACTGTACATGCTGGGGTGACAGGTCTAAATGAAACAACAAAATTTTCTATTTCCTACTATCCTACTTTTCCTAAATTAATAGAGCTACCCAAGAAAATTTTTCCTTCGAAACAAACCATTTTTTCTATCTATCAAACAAAAACAACATCAAACATTTCTTATATCTAAAAAAGGACCGAATTAAACAAAATAAAAAGAAAAATTAGAAAATACACCTATTATAAAATAATAAAATTGAAAAAAAGTAATACATATAAAACAAATTTCACACCTAATTATTTAGAAAAACAAAAAGTAATTAATATTGATATATATATATAAACAAAAATAAAGAAATAAAAATACGTTTTATTAAGGATAAAGCAAAAAGATGACTGAAAATTTATATATAGTACCAGAACATCTGGCTTTAGAAGAACTAAACTATGAGTATGATAGGAATCAGATTCCTTATTCTGACCCTGAATCTTTAAATAAGTTGAGAGAATGCCTAACATTTGAAACAAAAGACCAAAGTCAAAGACTATTAACGGGAGCTGGTAACAACCTCGCCCCTTCCCAATCCTTAATAAATAAAAGAATAAAAGACGCTAAAGAAGTCGTTAAAGAAGCTAGGAAAGCATTAGAAATCCCTACAGTAGAAGCTGTAACACCATTTATAAGTAGACTTGTACACCATAAATACAAGTTAATGGACTTGCAAACGGGAGAAAAGAAAGAAAATCCAGAAATAGCAGAAGAAATTAAAAATATTAAAGATTGGTTAGCAATAGCAGTAGTGGAGGTAAATAAACTACTCTATTTAAAAAGCCCTAAACTAGCAATGTTAAGTGGAATGGCTCAAGAAGAAGAAGTAGAGATAGAAGTCCCGTTTGCAGAACTATCATTAACAGAAAATGAAGAAATGGGAAAGAAAACAGGAGCGAAAAGGAAGCTGATTAGTACACCTTCATCAGCAAGAAATACTGACTACACAACCAACGATGAAAAATTGGATCCCAGAACTGCAAGACAAAGGAAGAACCAAAAAAATAAGGAAGGGGATGTTGAAATAACAATGTGGAGACACCCTGAAAACCCATTACATAGGAGAAGTCAGCAAGGTCAAAAAGAATATCAGGAAATAGGCAGAATAAGAGATGAGGATAGGGAATACTTTAAGAGAATAACAGAAAGTTACAAAAATAAGGGTAAAATCCCCGCAGTCATGAATAAAAACTTAGAATTACCAATAAGAATGTATGCTAAACAGCCAGAGAAACAAACAGAAAATATCCAAGAGGAGCCAATGTCTCGAATAATGGATATGATAGGGAGATTAGAAAGTAAAATAGAGCCACTGATGAATGACTATCTGGCAAGACAACCAACTCCGAAAAGTAGACAACAAAGGGAAAGTAGCCCAGACAATGTTAGTACTAGTACAGATTCAAGGGCGGCAAGCCTGGCAAATCATAGTGACAAACGACGGTCAAGACCAACTTCCTTAAGACAACAGGCCTCCCAAAACGGAACATTAAGGTCAGGGGGGTCTCAACCGGTTGAAACCAGAGCCCGACCAAGAGGAAATAGATCACCTACCCCAATACAAGTAGACCAAAACATAAACCAAGAAAGAAACCGCGAATACCAAAGAGAACCTAGATACGGTCGCGAACTAGACTTAAAAAAACGGTTCGGGTTATTCTTTAATGGGGACGAAGTAGAAAACTTCGTAAAGGATGTGGACAATCAACGAATTGACCATAATATCTCGGACAGAGTACTGATAAATAATTTTCACCAATTATTAGACCCCACAGTCAAGAAATGGTATTTCGTGTACTTCAGAACACACGATAAACAAGGCACGACTTGGAGGACTTTCAGTTCAGCCCTCATAAACGAGTACGCTGAAGCCCTAGACGAAGACCTAAAAATAACGGAACTAGTTAACCGTAAACAAAAGTTAGGTGAAACATGGCGTGAATATATCCAAGCCATGATAGCACTTAACCAAAAGCTAGAAGAACCGTTAAATGAACGGAGATTAACAAACCGAATAAAATTAAACGTAAGGAGAGAATACAAAGACCCTCTCCAAGCGATTGAAATTAGAGACCTGACAACGTTAAGAATCAAATTTAGGATGATTGACGCAAGTCGCGAATTAAAACAAACATTTAGAGAAGAAAATAGCTACCAAAGACCAGGTGGCGACCGTAATCGATTTAGAGTCCAAGAAATACAATACGAGGACGACTACTCGTACGAAGATTACTACGATAATGAAAGCTATGAGATAGAAGCGGTCCAAACTGCTATGAAGCAACCGCAGTTTAACACTAGTAATCCAAAAAAGAAATATGATGAACCAGCAAAAGCTAAACAACATCCGTCAAGACCAAGTACCCCGGATAACAACTTGCGTTGCTGGAACTGTGAGAAACCAGGCCATGCATTCATGGACTGCACAGAAAATTATAGACGCATATTCTGCTACAAGTGCGGTATGCCAAATGAGTATATGCCTACTTGTAAAAATTGCCACAAGACAGTCCGGTTCCAGGGAAACTAAATTCCCAATCTGTGGAAAGGCCGTCTGCAGATTTTGAAGTAGGCCAAAATTTAAAAATAGAAAATAAAATTAATGACAAATTAGAAATAGTAAATGATACCAACAAAAATAATAATAAAAAGATTGACGAAGAGATAAAAATTACAAAAATACTAAAACGAACAGAGAATGAGGTAATTGAACAAAAAGAAAAAAAACAATGGCCTCCGTATCATATCAGGAAACAAAGGTATGACAGGAAAAGAGCCGAAATAGTAACCTTTAATAATGTTAGTGCAGTAAGGTTAAAAACCAATCAAATAAAAAAATCAAAAAGACGAAAATTAAAAGCAAACAGAGAAAACAAATACTACAAACAAGTCAAAGAAGACAAACAAAAGATTCTGTCCTCGATAATAAAGCTACCTGAGGATAATAGACCATACGTAAAGATTCAAATAGGAGAGCAATCTTTGATGGGACTATTAGACTCAGGAGCATCAATCTCTTGTTTAGGAAAAGACAGAGAATGGATAGAAAGGAAAACAAACTGTAAATTACATAAAATCACTGAATCAGTGATAACCGCATCAGGAAATAAAACAGATATAATAGGTTACATCCGAGTACCTATATATTTTAATAAAAAAACTAAAATTTTAAAAATTCACGTAGTCCCGAAGTTATCACAAGAACTGTATCTTGGAGTTAACTTCTGGACAGCCTTCGATTTGGCCCCCCAAATTTTTAACCCAATCAGCGAAATATCCGAAACAGATCCTAATAGCCATCAACTAACCATAAGAGAACAAATAGAATTAGACACAATTAAAAAAATGTTTCCATCATACGCCGTACAAGGGCTAGGTTGCACCTCTTTGGAAGAACACATTATAGACACAGGGGACCATGAACCGGTAAAACAAAAACACTACCCAATATCTCCTGCGATTCAAAATCTAATGTACGCCGAGGTAGATCGAATGATAGAAATGGGCGTAATAGAAGAGAGCAATAGCTCATGGACGTCTCCGGTAGTATTAGTTAGAAAACCTGGGAAAAACCGTCTTTGTTTAGACTCAAGGAAAGTAAATGAGCTAACAAAGAAGGACGCGTACCCTCTACCTAATATACAAGGTCTATTAGCAAGAATAGATAAAACAAAATACATCAGTAGTATAGACTTAAAAGATGCCTTTTGGCAGATTCCATTAGAAAAGGTATCACGAGAAAAAACTACTTTTGCAATTCCTGGTAGACCCCTGTATCAATATACCAGAATGCCATTCGGTTTATGTAACGCCGCTCAAAGAATGTGTCGTTTAATGGATAAAGTGATACCACAAGAATTAAAAGAAGAAGTCAAGGTGTATCTCGACGATCTAATGATCGCGACAGAAACAAAAGAAAGACATTTTGAGCTCTTAAAGCAAGTGGCAATATCACTCGCAAAAGCTAATCTTACAATTAATGTAGAAAAATCAAAATTCTTTATGAAAGAGATAAAATATTTAGGATACATAATAGGGGCAGACGGTACTAAACCAGACCCAGGGAAAATCAAAGCAATATCTGAATACCCTGAGCCTAAATCATTAAAACAAACCAGGCGGTTTTTAGGAATGACCGGGTGGTTTCAGCGGTTAATAAAAGACTACTCAACAATAGTGTCTCCTATAACAGATTGCTTAAAAATTAAAAACAGCAACAATAAGTTTGTTTTCACAAAAGAGGCCAAAGAAGCCTTCACAAAAATAAAAAAAATCTTAATAACGGAACCTGTAATAGCTCCTCCGGATTATAATAAGCCATTTTTCATCCAAACCGATGCCAGTCAATCTGGGATCGGCGCAGTAATTTTCCAGTACGACGCAGAAAACGAAGAACACCCTGTAGCGTATATGTCGCGAAAATTTAATGAAACCCAAGCCAGATGGGCAGCTACAGAGCAAGAATGCTTTGCAGTTGCCGAGGCAATAAAAAAATTCAGAATGTATGTAGAAGGGGTTAAATTTACGGTATTAACCGACTGTGCAGCACTTAAATGGTTAATGACTTGCAAAGACCATCACGGTAAACTTTTCAGGTGGTCTTTAAAGTTACAAGCATTTGAGTTCGATATACAACACCGATCGGGAAAAAAGAACGTTGTAGCCGACACCCTCTCACGTTCTTTTGGGGTAGAAGAATTAACCTCACGTTGCCCAGACCTAGATCTAGACTCAGAAGCTTTTGAATCACAGAATTATAAAGAAATTCGAGAAGCCGTTAATGACAATCAGGATAGGCTACCTGACCTAAAAGTAGTAGAGAACAAAGTGTTCAAAAGAGTTGAATTCCGAAAAGACCAAGAGGTGTCAGAATTCAACCTATGGAGACTTTGGGTCCCAGAGGAATTAGTGAAAGACGTGATAAAGAACAATCACGACCCACCGCAATCAGCACACGGAGGTTTAGGAAAGACACTTTATAGAATAAGACCTAAATATTACTGGCCCCGTATGTTTACGGAAGTAAAAGAATATGTACAAAATTGTACAATCTGTAAAGAAACAAAGCCTTCAAATCAGATCTTAAGACCCCCTATGGGAAACAAACCGATACCCTCAAGACCATTTCAAAATTTATACATCGACTTTTTAGGCCCTTATCCTAGAGCTAGATCAGGAAATACCTGTATATTTATTATTTTAGATTCTTTTTCCAAATATGTTATAATACGACCACTTAGAAAAGCAACAACTGCTAACGCTATAAAAGTTTTGGATGAAGCATTCAGTTTGTTCGGTTGCCCGGAATGCATACTAAGTGACAACGGAACACCATTAGTATCAAAAGATTTCGAATCCTACCTTCAGAATTACGGTATAGAGCATAAATTAACTGCTTTTTACGCACCGCAATCCAACGCAAGCGAAAGGGTTAATGGTTCAATTTTAAATGCCATAAGAGCTTATATAGATGAACAGCAATATAACTGGGATGCTGACTTAGATAGTATAAGCACAGCTCTTCGCGCTACGGTACATGAAGCGACGGGAATGTCCCCTTACTATATTCTGTTTGGACAACAAATGATAACGCACGGTAGCTCGTTTAAGTTGCTAAGAAAAATGAATATGATCCAAGGAGAAGATGTAGAAATCTTACCTCCTCCTGGATCGTTTCAAATTATCAAAGATATAGTTAGACGGAATTTAGAGAAATCTAAAGAAAAAGGTAGGAAATTATACAATAGAAAATGTAAAAACATAAAATTTAAAATAGGCCAGACTATCTATAGGAGAAACTTTGCACAAAGTGACTTTAGCAAGCACTTTAATCCCAAACTAGGGAAGAAATTTATACCCTGTATAGTACTGAAAATCATTGGAAGTAGTATATACGAAGTTAAAGACTTGTTAGGGAAAAACACTATAGGTAGATACCACGCTAAAGATTTAAAAATTTAGAACCAGAATAAGAAATCTGATAGTAAAATATAAAATGGTAGTTAAAACAAAATCATTTGTTCTATCCTTCATAAAATGGGAAAAGAAATAAGTAAATTATACACTAAATTCCCTTATCTATTTCAGGAACAAATTGAAAAGATAAAGAAAAAAAAAATCTAAAATAATCCTGCTTTGATCAAGAAAAATAAATAGGTGTGAACAACCCTAAGTAAAGTTAAGGAAAACAATTTATAAGAGTATATAAAAAAAAAAATATAAAAAAAAAAAAAAAAAAAAAAAATAAATAAATAAATAAATAAAAAAAAAATAAAATAAAATACAATAAAAATAAAAAAAAAAAAATATATATATATATATATATATATATATATATATATATATATATATATATAAATAAAATAAAAATAAAAATATAAAAAAAAAAAAAAAACAAAAAAACAAAAAAAAAAAAAATTTTTAAGTTAGTAGTAAGTAATAAAAATTGTAAGAAAAAGAATATACATATAAAATAATAAAAAGGAAAAAAATTAAAAGAATAAAAATTCTTTTAAATAGGTTTAAAAAAAAAAAAAAAATAAGTAGATAAAATAAGAAATAAAAAAAAAAAAAAAAAAACAAAAACACAATAACACAATATACATATAAACAAAACACAAAAAAAAAATGTGTAAAGATTTATTAGGCTGCATCGGGATATCAATGGCCTGGATGACACAGCCTATAACCTATTTTCTATATATAACAGGATCTATCCTGGCACTTTTTCTGGCCTTATTGTTAGTAATGATACTCTGTCAAATCCGTAGCTACTGCTTATTGAAACAAGTATTAGTACTATTTACAGTAATACAACAAGTTCATTCGAGTGTAGTAGTAATACAAGACCTATATAGGCCGGTTTACGACAAAACAGAACTTAACATTTATCCCCTATATGAAGAAAAGGTTGAAATTTATGCCACAAAAATATTAAACTATAGCACCGTTTATCCAATCTTCGGGCAATCATTGAAAAACATTGAGTTAATTCATGATTGTGAAGATGGAATATTAGTCCCTCCAATTTTAACCCCTAATGTCTCAAGTATAGCAATAAATAATAACAAAGTAAGCCCCCTTAGTCTAGTAGCCCCAGATCCTGAAACAAACATATTTTTTAAAGAAATTAATAGAACACTAACACATAATGAAAAAACTAATATAAGAATGCTAAGTTCCTTATACCCAGAATTAAAAGGGTGGGCTCTCCAACCTAAACGTCAGGAAAACCTGAAGCTAGAATGGTTTTGTGACGAGCCCAGAATAGAAATACAAACAGATAAAATCAAAATAATAGAGACCTTTGAAAACCTACCTTTAATAGGTTTAGTAAATTCAATAGAATTTAAAGAAAAATTCAAAGATTGCGAGACCACTCTATGTGAAGTAGGTTTATCTGGACTTTTAGAATTATACCAAAAACTTAAAAAACCTACGCAAAAAGGAAAAAGAGAGGCAGAAGAATGCACCTCCCTCACAATACTGGGTAAATGGGGTTTTAACTATAATAGCTGTAATATAGATTTAAATTTATTCAAAAATGAATTAGAAAATTCTAAACACGAAATTGAATATATAAGCTCAATAGTAAATAAACAAATAAAACAAGAAAGCGAGATTTTCCAAAAAACAGAAAAGATTTTAAGTGAACTAAATTTTCAACAGGAAAAGCTAGAAAAATACCTCCATGACAAAGTCTTAACTACCCAACATACAATCCAAACCATAAACCTTATAACTAATATAAAAACATGGAAAACAGAACAAAAAAACCAAGTCCAAAATACATTATCTCACACTCAAGCAAGATCATTAGAGTTGTTCAATTCTTTAAGACAGTCCCTATATCTCCATCAATGGGTAGGGAAATGTATAGCTACCAAAGAATGTGACGAAATTTATAAATTTTTAAACAAAAAAATTGTGTACTGGACAGATTTATTAGCCCATAATTTTAACCCTCACCCAACTCTAGTATATAATAAAGCCATCCCTTTCTTTATCTTTACTACCCCTACTGAAGTGCATTGGAGGAAACTTCCCACGCTAATTCTACCTTCTCTACAATTAAATTCCGAATGCCAATCACTAGAAAATTCACTCTTCTTTTGTAAATACTGTTACAAACAAAATTTTAAATTCTTAACTGTAAACTTCAATAACACTAATAACCATTTTAAGTCAAATAGCAACAAAATAGCATATATAAACAAAATAAATTCAATAGAAAAATGCGTTTCAAACACAGGGGACACAAATGTAACATTAGAAACTATAGACAAATGCCTAATCCTAACAACAAAAGGATTACAAGACGTACCCATCCACCTTTGTAGAAAAGAGAAAGTGATTAAAATAGAGGAAATTTTAACCCAATACCATGCACAAGAAATACCTAATGTATATAGTTTTAACAATCATTCTTTAGATATGCTAATATTTAATAGCAGTAAAACAAATTTTAGTTCCCTCAAAATAAATTTTACTTATCAAAATCTCGTGAATTCACTTACCAAAGAAACTTCAGAATTCGCTGATCTAGCTATACATTTTAAGCCCCATATAACAGCAGTACACAATACGAATATATTGTTTAATACAGTAAACCTATTATTAATATTAACATGTATATCATATCAAATAATAACAAAATATTTACAAGCAAGAAAAAATCAATCAAATACACCTACTGTTATCCTACCTCAAGTACAAGAAAAAAAATTCTTTCTGGAATTCACAGGAAAGGAAGAAAACAGTAATCGAGCTCAAAATTACAAAATAGAATCACTAACGGGAAACAACTATAAACTAAAAGACGAGGTATTAATACTGCAAAACGAACAAAACAAGTCATTGCGTAAATTCGTAAACGTGAAAAATTTTTTAAAAATTCAGCAAAAAAATAATATAAAATAAAAATGAAAAATCATATCTTTTTAATTTTAACTAGTAATTCAAGTGAAAACATTAAAAGTTTTTATATAAAAAAAAAAAAAGAAGTTTTTTTTACTCTAAAAAAAAAAAAAAAAAAAAAAAAAAAAAAAAAAAAAAAAGTAAATATTTTTATCTTTTCTCTACTCTTTTCAAAAAATCTTTTATTAACAAAAAGTGTTTCTTTGGAAAAATAAAAAAACTAATAATAAAAATAAATAACAATAAACAAATTTTACAGATGTCCCAAACACCGATTACTATTCAAGATTGCGAGGCAATGCTAGAAGCTTTCCAGTATCATGATCCCGATTATAAAGAACCAGATCTTCAATGGTACACCGAGGATCAAGGCCCTAAACCAATAAACATCGAAAGGTTTTACAAAAAAATCAAAGAAAAGGTGCCAAAAATTCCCGTAATGAAAGAACCTCCTACGTTACCCGAACTAACAATGAAAAAAATTCCAAGAATATCTGAAGAAGAAGCCCTCAATTCAACCCTCAGCTTTAAATTCAATTTTTCAAGGAATAAAATTGGAACCAACTGTATTAGGAAAAAAATACAGATTTATAATACAAGGACCAATTTCAACAATCCAAGTGAAGGTCACAAAAACTGGAAAAACAACACTAAGATGCAACAAGACAGGAGCAGTAAGAAAAATAGACACGCAAAGCCAAACAATAAAGACATTCCCAGGAACCACAGAAGGAAATAAAAGTTCAGCCATCAAGAAGCATTTCGAAAAATAGAAGAACATGAGACCCTAATCTCAGGGCCGGCTTCTAGCCCCACACAAAAAAAAAAAAATAAAAAAAAAAAATTAAATAAAATAAAATTTTACAAAATTAATTTTTTTAGAACCGTTTCTTAGCTTCAATCCACCATTTGTAATGAGTGCGATTGAACCTAATTTGTTACGGTGAAAAATCTGTATAAATTTTTTGGTACACCTAATAAAAAATTAAAATAATTTTAACAAAAAAAAAAAAAACCTAAGTTTTTACTTTTGCTAAGCAAAGCAATTTTTTTTTATAGGTCAGAAATCAATTTTTTTTACGCAGAATATTGAACTGCATTTACCTTTTTTGTATGAATTAAAAAAAATGCATTGTAAAAATCATATATAAATCAATGCATTTTCAATAACATTTTCATGTTAAATTCAAACTTAAATCAAAAAAGGTAAATAAATGTTTAACGTTTATGCTTTTTACCCTTTTTCTTTAGGTGCTGGAATGGTCTTCTGAAGCCTAGCGGGATTAATCCCACTGGCTAAGGATAACCAGACCAGCAGAGATTTACTAGACAGAGAGTCAAAGAATGCCTCGTCTAGTAAAACTCACAAGCCAGCGCTTAGCTGAGGATTCTTGGGCCTATCCAGGAATCCTAAGCTAAGACTTACCAGTCACCACATGGACTCCGAAAGGAAATCCATCCAACGTTGTGGTGCTACAATTGTCCTCCTTGTCCACCTCGTTTGAATTCAAAACTCATGAGAACGATAATTTGAATTCAAACCAGGTGAACAGGAGAGAACAATTGTAGAGGATGACCGTCACCAGGCGTTCCCTACCACAACCAATACGCGCGGTACCCGGTTGAGATAGGAACGAGTAAAACAGCCCTGTGACAGTACATCCGACTGGCCTTCTTCAAAATACTAAATTTCCAATTTCAAAAAAAAAATACTAACCACCCAAAATTAGCCAAAAACAAGCCATAAAAATTTTTTTACAAAAGATAAAATATAATAAAAAAATTGAAAAACCATAATTTTTCCCGTTTTTTTTAAAAAAAAAAAAACAGTCTGTTTCAAAAATAAATTCAAGGTGAAAAAATTAAAATTTCCCTTTTCAAAAGTTCACTACAGAATTCAACACAAATTTTTTTTAAACAAAAATCAAATGATTTTGTTTTCAAATTCAGAGAGAAGCTGACTTATCAGCTGAATAAAACTTAAACAATAAAAAAAAAAAAAAATCTTAAAAATAAAAAAAAAAAAAAATAAAAAATAAAACCATTCACCGGTGATTCACCCTTCCTTTGGTTGGTCATCGCATCTTATTGTAAGGCACTACTCCAAAGATGACAACCTAAAAAGAGAAAAATTCTTGTTGTTTCCGTGTTGACACCTTCACCTAAAAATATAAAAATTGCATTAGAAATAAAATAAAATAAAAAAAAAAAAAATATCAATTAAAAGATAGTTAAAATTTTTATAAATTATCCCTCCTTTTTTTAAATTACGAAGATTTCAAAATTTTAACTCAATCTCTATCATAAAAATTTTTTTGAGAAAAACTTCCAATACAACAAAAAAAAAAAATATTTTTTTCTGTAATGATTTCTTAAAATAAATAATTTCGCCAAGAATTTTTTTTACACCCTAATAAATTCCAACCCAGATATTTTTTTGGTATAAAATACTTACCTACTTTAAAGTTATGATGACTAGGTAAATATTATTAATAAATCTGTGTTCAAAAGTCTAAACGTCTTAAGTAATGATAAGACAAAATTGAGATAATATTTTATTGTGCTTGTGGAAAATAATATTAAGTTTACAAAAAAAAAAAACGAAAAACGTCTTATTTGCTTCTTATTCAAATAACAGAAGTTTAAACTAATAATTTGATAATTTATAAACAAAAAAAAAAAACGGAAACCAAATTTGTTCTGAAAACTTTTCTAAACAAATTTCATTTTTTACAAACACATTTTTTGTAATTTAAAAATTTTATTTCGCTCTAACTCAAAACAAAGATTTTGCAGATAAAACGTTCTGCCTTTTGAACGCAGAAATAATATTTATTTTTCCTAAAAATTTAGTTAAAAGGCTTGAATATGCCGGTAAGATGTATAATGAATACAAATTACATAAATATTGAAAAAAAAAAAAAAGAAAAACATAGAACATTTCGTTTTCCAAAACTTGAATCTGTTGAAGAATTCTGGACATTCATTAAATTGATTGAAATCCCTTTTGTTAAAAAAAATAAAAAATTTTCAGCCTATAATATCAAAATAAACCCTTTACATGCCGGTAATAGGGCAGACTACCTTATTTCATGGTGTCCACTTTTTTTAAAAAGATCGTTTTCCATGACTTTTCATGATTTTCCAGCCACAAATAAAAAAAAAAAAAATTTGTTTCCAGATAAGAATTGATATAATATATATTTTTATTTTGTTAAAATTATTTAAATTGTGAAATTAATTTTTTTTACATTTTTGAAGTCTTGGCTTACATGGTAGAAATAATCGTATAGCCAGGAGTTTTAATTTTAAATTAAATTATTAATTATATTTTTACATTTTTACAAGAAATTCGCCGAGAAATTTCAGTTTTAAGTTTAGTTTTTCTTCAGCTGCCATGGCTTCAAATTTAACTTTTTTTCTCTTCCTCATCTTTTCGTCTTTTAAGCACTTTTTCTTCATTTTTAATAGAATTTATCACAATACGCTGTGCCACTAATGAGTTCTTATATAAGTTTTCTACCAATAGTGATTTAATTACGAAAAATCCGATTTCTACTGACGCATTTCCATGAGAAAAAATTAGACAAACCTTTAGAATTTTACATAGGTTTTTATATGATGAATGAATTCCAATTAAAGAAAAATAAAAACTGTCTAATCCAAAATCAGGTTCAAATTCTTTTAAATATTCACGGAAATCATCGTAAAAAAACTGTTTTTGACTCACAGCAAAGTTTGGAAAATTCCTTTTGTGCTGATCCGGCTTCAGACGTGCACGATTCTTTTCTAGTTTAATAATAAGCGCAGGTGCATATAGAATGGAACACATCGTAAAAATAGCATACTTTAAAAATGCGATAATTTTAGTTAAATAGTAGATGAGAAACAGAAATTAATAAGGATTTTTCCAGTTTAATTTCCAAATTCAATGACTTTCCCATGACCATATTTTTTCCCATGACTTTCAAGGTTTTACCATGACTTTCCAGAGAGTGGCTACGCTGTATTTAGTTTAAAATACTGGTGTAACCAACCTAAAATTTTTAAAAACCAAACTATATTTTTAATATTGGCACACAAAAAAAAAAAAAATTACAAAATTTTTACCCTCCAATAATAAAGTTTACCTGAAACTATTCTGAATCAGGACATGGAAAAAGTGCTCCTGATGGTATTGGAAGCACTATCAAACCAATGACTGATAAAAATAGTATCTCAAGGGTATGATCTACCTGATCTCAAATCGCAAAAGAAAAACAATTTTGCTCAGATATAAAAATATTTGAAGTAACTTCTTCAAATATAGATAAAATAACTTCTGATATCTGGACAAAAAGACCAAGGTTCAAGAATTTTATATAAATTCTTAGACCAACTTGAAGCAAAAGAGCTTTAAAATAAAATTAAAATTTTTTACATTCATTCACCTGTATTTTCAAATTTTTAAAATGCAAAATTTTAAATAATAAAATAAACAATACTTACCAAAAAAAAAATAGATAATCCCAATGCACTTTCATTAAATTATATTTTTTTCTTCCTTTTAGCCATAAAATTAATTAAATAAATTTTAAAAATTAAAAAAATAATTAAAAAAATTTTGGCTTACTTTTCACGATCACATTTTTTCTTTTTTGACAGCCATTTTCTTAATGTCAAATGACATTAACTGCGCGATCAATAATTTTAGCCACCGGCGCACAACAAAAATTCACAATAGATAAAATATTGTGAAGGGGAATGTTTATACGAATTTTTTTAAAATAAAAATCATATTTAAACCATGGATCGAATTTAAATGTTATATTTGTTTTGAAAAAATAAATATAAATATTTATATTTGTTTTCTGAAATATAAATATGTATTTGTCTATATATTTATTTTTGTATTTTATTTTTAAAAATAAATATCACCAGAAAAATCTGTAAGAAATAGCAGAACTTTAATACAAACAATATTAAAAATCGTTTCAACCACCTTGTTATTAATATTGAGGACAGCATTAGTTAACATTAAAATTAATTATTTAACTTTAAAAAAAAAAAAAATATATATATATTAATTTTGTTTTTAAATTTTAAAAATTTATTGAATTTTCAAAATCAATTTCTACGATTATTATTGGATTAAATTTAATCAACTAAAATAAAATAATAAAAATATTGATGCCGGAACCAAAACTAAAATCAATATTTGTTGCGAAAACATGAATTACGATCTTAATTTTTATTTTTGACTTCGACACAACAAAAGGTTTCATTTTGTATTTTATAATAAAACTACAGATTTCTGTTTTTCTGTTTGAATCTGCGAAAAATATTTATATTTTAACATTAGAAAATAAATATAAATTTATATTTTCAAGTTTGTTTCAAGAAATAGATATACGTTTTTATAAATATCCGAAAATAAGAATTATTTTACAAAAAAAACATATAGATATTATGAAAAGACATAAAACTTAATTATGTAAACTTTTAAAAATATTTTAGTGTATCTAAAAAAAAAAAAAAAAAAAAAAAAAAAAGATAATAAAAAATAAAAAGAATAAAGAATTAGAAAAAATTTACATTTCCTTACATGCCACCTTTCTTTCGATCTTTAACTTAAAACTGACAAACTACCTAGTTTATCATTGTGAATAAAATCGTGTTTACTATTTTATCTTAAGGTCCATTTATACCTTTTAAATTTTTTATCAAATCAAAAAAAAAAAAAAAATAAAATAAAATTGAAATCTTGTTGAACATGATGAAACTGTTGAATACCTTTATGATAATTCTTTTTCTTACAGTTAAATGAAATACGATTTTCTATGTTTAAATATTAATTTGCTATTCTTTTATTAATTAATTTATTTAATACTTTTATTAAATAAAATATTACTTCAATATGATTGCGTGATTGAACTTGATAATTTGGATGATGAGATGATAATGAAAGAATGATAATAATGATAATACATAATAATTATTAATAAATAAGAATCAGTGAGTTAGATTAGAGTGACTCAAGTTGAATGATCACAGCTTCTTATACCTATAAAGCTTTGGATGCAATAAGATTATTTGTTTAACAGAAACAACTTTGTTACTTTCTACTTAGCGATAAACATTTTTTCCTTTTACTTACCTGTAAAATTCATAGGTGTTAGAAATTCAAATAAAATAAAATAAATTAGATCTTCTTTTTATGTTTTAAGTCAACTTTTATTTCAAATTTTTATATTTTTTAAAATTGGATAAATTATGAATGTAATTTTGTGAATTTAAATTACAATATAGTAAATGGATTCAAAAATAGTATAATATAAAATTACAAATTTGCAATTAATTTAATTTCAGTAATTTATAACTTGTGTATTTTGTAATTTGTAACTTAAATTACATTCACATGTATTTTACTCGGCTATGATAAAAACTAATTCTAATTTTGACAATAGAAATAAACTATAACATAAAAAATTTTCCTATACGAATTAAAATTCAATTAATGTGACTTATAACAAATCAATTAATAACAATAAGGACCAGAAATATTGGATGATCCCAATAAAAATCAAAAAAAAAAAAAAAAAAGTATGTATATATCCTCAAAAACGCATAATATAATACTTTATACATTTTTTTACACAACATTTTACACAACATAAATTTATCTTATAGAAAAATTAATTATTTTATAAGAAAATTAAATTTTTTTAAACTATTATTATAAAATAAATAAAAAATTGTCTAATAGTAATAAGAATTTTTTTTAAACACATAAATTTTTATGGCTTGTTAGGCAGATTTCTCAGTAGTTATAATTTGAAAATATAATCTATCACTAACATACAATTCTATAAATAAAAAAAAAAATAATAAAAAAAAAAAAAAACTTTTTTTTTCATGTTAAATTCAAACTTAAATCAAAAAAGATGTTACAAAATTGTTAACAAAACAAAAACAAGATACATCAAACCAGATTGGCAACTCAAATAAAGTGCCCCGCTAGTGTTATTATCAACCAGAAATAACCAATCTAGCAGCCTTCAGATTACGCATCTGACACACCAAATAAGACCTCATTTAAGTAGGCATAACCATTTAAGAAAAGCTTGTTTATATATATATATATGTATATAAAAATTATACACATAGTATTTAACAAAATTGTGGTTTTGTATAAAAAAAAAACAAAAACAAAAAACAAAAAGGATCATGTATGTTGAATCCTAAAACATAGTCTTTTACAAATTATAAGAAACGAATATTGTATTTAAATCGATGAGTAATACATCAATGAACATCAATTTTTATAATTTTATTATCTAAGTTTTTTTAGTTTCTTTGTTAAATAAAATAATAATATTTGTAAAAATATAAACCATGTTTTACTAAAATTATTCCCCTAGGTCCTAACAGGTATTAAGAAATGTAGATGTAAGATCCGGCTATAGGTGGCAGAAGCCACGTGCCGAAGAATGACTCCATAGTCATTTAATCTTTAATCTATTTGGTTTGGTCGGGGTTTCTAAAGTATTTTTTTTTATTTTTTGATCTCTCTTTTTTTTTTAAGACATCCTATAAATTTTGTTACACTACCACTGGTGTTCACTGTCGCTTACCCACCCAACGACGAGCTCAGACCCGGCCTATGAACAGGATGTCATAAGACAGTGGACTCGACACCAGCTTAAAATTTAGAAAGTAGAACTTTTCTTTGCTTCCACTTTCACTAATTTCTCTTATCATAAGATATAATAAACTTTTTCATGAGTTCATCTTGAACTCAGAATTTCTGTATTTATATACACCCCCCGTTCTACTCAAAATAATTAATCAGTAACAAATTTCATGTTAAAAATTTGTTTCCATTTTAAGTTTTATCGAGATTACATTGTGTGACATTAAAATTAATTAAAATATTTGGTTTTATTTCGTATATATAGAAATTCATTTTTTTTTTTTATTTTGCTACCATAGAAAACTTTCTCGTCTGAAATTGTAAAGATCTTATTATCTTACAAATTCGTCGAGGATTTTGTTTGTGTTTTGTTTTTTATTTTTTTTGTTTTTTTGTTTTTTTTTTTATTTTTCCCCACCATCCATACCATCCATGGATAATAAATTAAAATGAAAACCGCATTATTTTCATTAAAAGTTTCAACTTTATTTTCTATATAACCAGAATTCCTTTAAGAAAAAAATAAAAAATTTAGTTTATTTTTTCTTCGAATCGCAAGATGAATTTCCTAGAAAAATAAAATTCTTTCAACAACAAAAAAAAAAAAAAAAATAGCATAAATTGATAGCTAGTTGTGGAAATAAGAAAAAAAATTTTAAATTTCTGATTTTATAAATACAGAGATTTCGAAAAAAAAAAAAAAATAGCTAATTTTTATTTTGACGAAATAAATAAATTCCTTTAGATGTTTTTAAATAATCTAAAAATATTTTTTAACATTTCGATACGTCGGTCAGAACCAGGTGCTTTACATATTTTTTAGATATGGTATTGAAGACGCATATAAATATAATTAAGTCATATATTATTATCATATACAAATATAGGCGTTTTCATGGAATTTCAGACCCCATAGTTCAAATAATTAAAAACAATTGGGGTCTTGTAATTTTTTTAAGTTCAACATTTTTTTTTTAAGTTCTGCTAATCGACATTATCTACCCATCACTCTAATTTTCGTTAGAAATATATACCTATTAATTTTATAAGAAAATTATTTAGACAATTGGCTGAACCTTTAGCTTCCAAACACAAAATTATAGTATATAATGCTTCAGTCTAGAATTTTAGAAAAATAAAATTTAAGGACATTCAAACTCAGTTTATTAATATAAGAACCTTCGTTTTCAACGAAGAAACTTAGTTATAAATTATACCTAGTCTTATTTTTGTTTTCAATATTTACTTTCTACCAAAATATTTTTTTCCTTCTTTTAAACTTCAACCAAAAATAGTTGAAATTTCAGTGTAAAAAAAAAAATCTATATGGACTATTCTATATATATATTTTTTTTTTGTTGATTTATTTCTAAATTATTTTTGAAGTGTTTCTGTCTGGAGAGCTGTGTAATTGAGTCAAGTAATATTATTTTAATTTTAAATTAAAAATAAA